>JAKCPI010012553.1:0-47550 GCA_023213315.1 Euborellia annulipes
TACAGCTTGGTTTAGTTCCTAATTACATATATATGAAAGTCAGAAATGAACAGTTGTTTAATTGTAATTATTCTCGTAAATTAAGATACAAGCACGAAAAACAAAAGATGAAATATTGTGAACAAATCATCAGGTTGGAAATAAGACAAACTTATATGACTCTTAGAAGGTTACAAGTGGAATTAAATGGTGAGTGGTCGCATCACGCTTATAGCATGAATAACCTTGCTTTTAAACAGTTAAACTTACATCTGGAATCGGTATATTATGACCAGTATTATAGACGAAGACAAATACTCAACAAGAAAATAAACAATCTTCAATCTTCGCAAAAAAATTTACTCTTCAAGTACTTAAATGAAGATAGAGATAAGAGTAAAGATTATATTGTTAATCTCTCCGACATTGAGGTTCCAGTTGGGGTATCCCGAGTTCTCCGCTTTGGCCCAAAGTTCGCGTTTCCCACCAACAAGAATAATGACCTACTTGACTTGGTGGCAGATGTTGAAAAATGCGTGTCGATGGTCAATGATGAACACATCAGAAAAAGCCTTAGAAGCAAATCGACCTTCTGTATTTCCAACCATATAAGAAGAGAAGGAAAGAAGAAACCAACTCCCTTAGAAAATGTTATACATCGTGATTTAGCACAGGCCAAAAAGTTTAAAGAACTCAATAAAGAAAGGATAGTTATTTTGGAGTCGGATAAGACCAGTTTAACGATAGTGATGAATAAACATGAATATAATGAAAAAATGCTACAAATTGTGAATGACACCACAAAATACAAGAAATTGGGTCAAGAGAGAAAATTTTTTCTTAATACTGAAAGAAATATTAAGAATCTGGTAAAAGATCTGACCAAGAAGGAGATGATTACTAATACCACTGCCAAAGCGTTAATTGTTGATACTCCCATTCCTGGTCAGATGTACGGTCTAGTAAAAAATCACAAGCCTAATAATCCTCTTAGACCTGTGATAACTTCGTACAACACCCCTAATGTTCACATCAGTAGATATTTATCATCGATGTTAAAAATTCTCGTCAATCATGAACATAGAGTAAAAAACTCGTATGAATGTGTTAAAAAGCTTAAGGATGTCCTAATGTCTGAGAATGAGATCTTATCATCTTTAGATATTGTAAATTTGTTTCCGTCGTTGCCTTTGGATCTCATAAGGACCATTATAAGCCAAAAATGGGATACCTTGAAGGAAGTAACAAATATAAGTCAAGAACATTTTATGCTTACTTTTGACACTTGCATTAACTCGAATATTTTTATGTATGAAAATGTGTATTATAAACAGACAAATGGTACCCCCATAGGTAATCCTATTTCAAGTGTGCTTGCTGACCTTTGGGTTGACTATGTCCATTCAAATGTAATTTCAAAATTCGCGCCGAAACTCGTGCTATATTATGTTGACGATTCACTGTGCCTGGTGGAAAAGAACAAATTAGAACCCATGCTACAAGAGTTAAATAACGTACATGCGAATATTAAGTACACAGTGGAAATTGAAAAATCAGGGAAAATTCCCTTCCTGGACATTATGGTCAGCAGATTACCGAATGGTTCCTTGGTAACAGATTTATACACAAAACAAAGTAAATCGAGCCGCACAATAAATTTTTTGTCGCAACATCCTCCCCACCAGAAAAGGAACCTTATTAGAAATGAAGTGACGAGAATTAGTAATATTTCTCATATTCAATTTTTAGAGAAAAACATGGAAAAAGTAGCCAATAAATACAAGGATAACATGTATCCAGCAGACTACGTACAACATGTCATAAATGAAACCTTAGATTCATGTGATAATAATAAAAAGTGTATTCGGTCAACATCTCGTGATCAGAAAGGACAAATATTGAAGTTCTCAGCCCTCAAATATATTCCTACATTGTCAGAGGAAATAAAGAGAATTTTTTGGAATTGCGGGTTTTGAGCTGGCCTTCTCCACCAGCAAACCTCTCAAGCCATTATTGAACAACAAGTCAAGAGAATGTCTTCTCGATACAAGTAATGTAGTCTACAAAATCAATTGTAAATCTTGTGAACAACTGAACAAGGAAAGCGTTTATATTGGCCAGACAAAAAAACGGCTGAGAGAACGGATGAAACAACATGCTTCTAATGTAGCAAAACATCAGTTAACGACTGCCTTATCTATTCATGCTGATGACTTCAATCACGAGTTTGACTTTGAAAATCCAGTAATACTGGTCACTGAAAGTAATCAAAAAAGAAGAGAATTTCTGGAATCTTATCACATAATGACCGAACCAAGTGCAATAAACTTTAGGTGTGAAAGAGAACAGGCATCCTTGTATTACAGTAACATCTTGTTTAATTAGTTTTGAATTTGCCTCACAGAGAACCTGGTTTTGAAATTCCCACCAAAAATTCAGAAATGGTCGCCAACCTTCCTTCATATAAATAGAATAAAAAAATGTTAAAACTATGAGAATGATTTGTAAATGTACATAAGTATTTTATGGAAAAGACGTATATATATATATGTAAAAAATAATTTTTTATTAATACCAATAAACATTTGAATACAGCTGGTTGGCATTCCTAAAATGTAAAAAAATATATTTGACAGTTCTAATAAAAAAGCAAGAGAAATTTGTATTAATAATAAGTAACGACTTAGAATAGTGAAAATAATTTAAATTGTAATTTTCAATCTGATAATTATTAAAAAGGTAACAGTAAAATTGGAACTGAAATGTTTATATGTTTTATAATAATTTTTAAAAATTGACGATAATCTTACAGATTTATGAAGATATTTTTTATAATTTAAAACGAATTCCGTATGATTTGGCGATTCATTATGTACGTGTTCTACATTTTAGTCAAGAGGTAAACTAAAATTAACAAAAATATTATATTTATATATATATTTAAGAATGTTGTTTAAGATTTATAAAATAAGTATGTATAAGACCGGGAAAAAGAAAAATCTTAACATGTTGATTTATTGTAATAGAAAAATAATTGTTATAACTGTATTCTTGTTGCAGTTCATGGCTCTGAAGATGGCAGTGTTGCCGAAACAAGTCTAATTGCGCATGCTTGTCAGCCAAGCCATAATACTCTGAAAAATAAATCAAGATAATTTTTGAAAAATTGTTTTGTCTTCATTTAATCAACACCTTCTACTGTCCAAGAATAAATCTACTGTTTGAGTTTTCAACTATTCATGTGTAAAAAAGAACTATAAACTGAAATAGTGATTTAAGTTAGCATCGAGGTATTAAGAAAATTAATTATTTTAGAGCAAAAAGTTTCAACTAAAACTTTTTTTTTTTAAATTTTCCCTCTCGGCTACAAAGGCATTTAAGAGTTTATTGAGTATATAATAGTATTTATTTAAATTATAAAATATTGTATCGATGGCAATCGCTCATAGGCGCCGGAACTGGGGGGGCAAGGTTTCCCTTGCCCCCCTGGCATCCTATAGGGGGGGCAGAGGGGGCAAAATTTCTTCATTTATTTCATTTATTTTTAAAAATGATACATTTTTACTTTTTAAAAATAAAATCTTTTAAATTAAAAAAATTAAAAGAGTAAGAAATTCATTTTTTTCCAAAATATTTTATATAGACCCTATTGTATTTCTAATCTATAAAAACATTTTATATTGAATTAAAAGAAGAAAATTAAAAATATTTATTTCCTTCATATAGTATAAATATAGCCTAAAAAAATGTTTGATAAAATCACTAGCAAATTTTTAAAAATTTTAATTTTATTAAAATTGTGATTTTATAAGGCTTCCCGTTCCAAGCGATTAAAATTTTTCTAAATAAATTTAGAAAATTACGAACGGGGACTAAACGAATGAGAAATTTAAAGAGAATTAGGATATTTATTACTTTTATATTAATTTTATATATATAGATAATGAGCATATTATATTATTAATAAATATGTAACTTTATTTTAATCATTTCCTTTAAAACAGCGGTCGGGGAACTTTTTTAATCATTACCCCAAAATATTTTTTGGGTAAGTTGATATTACCCCATGGCGAAGAGCAAAAAAAAACGAAATCGCCTCTTTTTAGAATCTTTCATATTATAGCCCCATGATAATTTTGAAACTCACTCAATTTTACTCACAAAAGTTTCATTTTTACCCCATTTGGGGTAATTTACCCCGGTTCCTAGACCGCTGCTTTAAAAGAATGATGTCATTAGTTGAGGAGCTTGTTTTGTCAAATTATTGTCTAAACATATGGTCTTGTATACCATGTTGGTAAATTTTGAATATTATTTTAAGGTCTTCATAAAGGATAAAATTGAATAAAGGGGAAATTGGGTTTTGGAGCTTGAAACCTAGTCAAGAGAGAAAATCCCCCCCCCCCCGTGGCCAAGTTATTGACAAATGTCAATAATGTTAAACAGGGAGCCAAGAGGTACTGCTTCGGATCCTAGGCAGTCCGATATATTTATTTAAATCAGTTGGGTAAATAAATATGCCTAGACCTTCTAATATATATCATTTCTAAATTCTATGTGTCGTTAGCGGGGCGTTAAAAACCCCCCCACATAGTTTTATATGGCCTGCTGAGTTGCCGAAATCATCGACAGTGTGAATGTGCGGTGATGAGTGTGAAGTGTGAATGAGGAAAAAAAAATTTTTGAATAGGAAATTTGTTGTGAAATGTGTTTTGCGATCTTTCACAACATTACATTAACTAAGACAATTAAAATGATTTGAAATAAAACAGAAGAAATATATTTTTTAAATAACAAAAAAATTGATGAAATACGTATATATGTAGATTTCTCAATATGTTTATGCAAATTGAAAAAAAAAAAAAAAAATTTCAAAATATTTACATATAAATATTATATTTTTCAGTTTTCGGTTTTATGTCGAGGCCGGGAGTTGAACCCGTGACCTCAAGCCAGCGAGGCGGCCCTGCATACAGAGCCATAGAGATGCAGACTGGCTCTCGTCAAAAGCTGAAAAAAAAATGGCAAAAACCGGTTCAACTACGGGGAATAAATTAGTGAATGGATGTTTACGTACGTCACGGAGGAGGAAATCCCTCGACTCACACTCAGGTACTCATTCTCTTTGTATGGATTTCCCCTCAACAGTTTTTTTTTTTTTTCATTATTTAGTTGTAAATTTATTTATTTTTCTAAGCAAACCACAATAGATAATGGGTTTAGATATCAAAGTACAATACTACTTCCTATACTTTTTTTTCTAGTTAAAGATAAGATTTTATGTCTAAATTCAATTGATAATTTTTAATATTATTATTTAATTTAAGAAATTAATTTTTTTTTAGAAATTGGAACTAAAGGTCAGGTCAAGGCCAAATCAAATGGGTTTATTCAATTTTCATAAAGGCATTACTTATCTTCCTTATTAGAAGGATTGTTTATTAAAAACATTTTTTTTAAATGAAAACGGACTTTGGATAATTAGAATAAAAGAATTAGCTAATGTTTCTTAACGTTATCTAAATAGAATTTCTCATTCAAGGTTCTGAAGAAGTTTGTGTGCGACTTCACAAAAAAAAAAAAAAATATGAATGACACTGACTGATAAGCTAAACTTGAATTGAAACAGAAATAATAGTTTCTCTGAAGGACGATTAAGTAATTATTGTTTTCCTTATGATTTTTAAATTTATAGTAAAAGTCTTAATGAAGTACAGTTGAATAATTATGGTACGGATTCCAGGAACGGATATTATATCAAGAAAAAAAGTGGACGAATTTCCCACTCTTCGGCCTTGTCAGTGAGGGGGAGATTGTATCTCACTTTCCTCTCCCAGAAGATTTTACGGTGAACGGGAGTCGAACCTGAGGTGAGTCAATCTCCTCAAAAATCCCGAATTTATTCTCCTAACCCTTGAATTGTTTTGGCCTAAAGCTTTTATGGAGTCACTTTCTCGATTAGTATAGTTTTTGATAGATCATTAAAAAATTCAACAGGAAATTCTTCGAACTATGTCTCACACTGAGCGGGACTAATTGGAAAATTTACAATGTGATGTAGATCTTTAGCAACTTTTGGTGCAAACCCTAAAATGTTTTTACTTTCAGTTGGATTGGTGCAATTATCAATATTATTTAGAAGAAGAGGAAGATTTATTGCAGTAATTGGACCAAGGTGTTGTGGTTCAAGAATAACAATGTTTTATTGTTGTTTGCTTTATTCTAAGGACTGGCGACTGGCTAGCAACAGTTTCGGTAGCCCAACTACCATCTTCAGGCCTGGAAAAATACATTTTATTTTAATTTACTTACATATAACATAAACTGTTGCTAGCCAGTCGCCAGTCAAGCAAACAACAATAAACCTTATTGTTATTCTTTTTTTTTTTTAAACATTCACACTTTTTTCTCATTCACACTCACACTCACACACACATTCACACAGTCTTTTCGGCAACTTAGGCCATATAAGACATTTACGATAACCTTTATGAATATATATTATTTAGGGCCCAGGCATTCTTATTTAAGCCATTTGGTATCCAATTGGCTTAAATAAAATCATCGGACTGCCTGGGGTCCGAACCCGCGACGTTTGGTATATGAGGTTAGCACGCTAACCTCTACGCCATGCCCCGAGGGCATTGTTATTCTTGAACCAATTACTGCAATAAATCTTCCTCTTCTTCTAAATAAATGTTTTTACTTTCTCTTACCTCGTCTCTCCCCTGGCCAAGAGGTTAGATATGTTGACAGATTGATAAGACCCCTAGGCAGTCCGATTAATTTATTTAAATAATTTGGATACCAAATTGTACCCCCAAATATATCGTATTTAATAATGAGTATCGTATAGAGTCTATATGGCCTGAGATGCCGAAAAAGATCCCTCTGGCACCTACGCCTAATCGACCAGAGCGTACTAGTAAATTGTTTTTAAGATCATCACTCATTTTTAGATAATATAAAAAAGTCGAGGAGCGTAAGCTCACAATATTCTCCAGAATACTAGTGAAAAATTATTGATATAGAAGAGAAATAAAATTTCGTTTAAATACAGAGATTTTTGGCTGATTTTTTTTTTAAATTATCTTGATTAGATATAAAAATTCCCCCGCTTTTTGTTTTTTATATGGATTGGTACTTTTCTTGTATTTTTTTGGTCAGTTAATTAATAATTACTCTGAAGATGTCAGAAAGCCGATGATTAATTACAAAATCTGTCAGTGATATAATAATAAAAATACTTACGTATTATTAATTTTCATCCTTGAGTTATATCAACGTAAACATTGACGAATTCAATAGAGGAGGGAGTAGGATTAAATTTTTTACTTTCTCTTACCTATATATGAATATATTGTATTGGATTCATGTCAAAAATTCGATATCGAGATTTTGAAGGATATACACGTTTTGAGGTCCCTTGAGTCCAAAAAAAAAAATCGTAAAAGTCTAATATGGCCGAAAAGACTGTGTGAAAATGTGTGTGAGTGTGAGTGTGAATGAGAAAAAAGTGTGAGTGTTAAAAAAAAGCAAATCTGGTGCGACCATCACACCAGATTTTTAAAGATTTATTCATAGACTTATCTATGAAATTTTTATAAAAATATTTACCTAGTGTTGAAGAAAATCTTTTTTTAAGAATTATGATAAATGAAAACCTCCAAAATGAGGAGGACAGCGCTGATACATTTCACTAATCACTAAAAAATAGTTGTAATATAAACTCTTTTGTGTAGTTTAAAAGAAAATCGAAAAAATTACTATACTATGAAAAGCACAAGAATAAAGTGAGTAATATTGCATTTTAAAGATTATCTAAAAGATAAGAGATATTTAAATTTTAATTAAACATTTTCAGAAAGAAGAATACATCAGTAAAGAAGTGCTAGTATTTTTTGGCCGATTTTATTTAGAGTTTTGGCGAGGGTTCCTTGAGTTATTTTCTTGCCCAAATACATTTTGCCGGATTCCACTTATTTGAAATGAGAATCCCCTAAAAATCTGTAATTCCCTGGTAAATTCGTTACACAAATTTTGTTTATGGCAAGACTCTATATTGGCTTCACTATATAAAATTTGATTAGGCGATTAGCTGAGGGGATATAACATGAATTGAAAATAACTCGAGTTCAAATTCACCTCTTGGCAATAAATTATACAACTCTATTCCTCCTGAGGAAGGAAACGGGAACCCACCCCAGCATTATTCCCATCTAAGTTACTCCTCAGAGCACACAACAACGTGTCAAGTCTGACACTAATAACTTAAGAGAGATATCAAATTTAGGGTAAAAAATACTTGACTATCTACGGCGAACAGTAGCGTCATTTGCCCCCCCCCCCCCCCTAAGGGCTCTGATTTTTATAAAATTTTATATTATTCTAAATAAAATACTTCAAAATAAATCTTCTTCTATCCTCGCCTGATTATTCCCTTCAAAATACATCTACGAGTATAGAAACTGTACAAAATTAAACAATAAATTAAATTAAATATCTTTTGGCTAAATTTGAGTACCTATTTGTAAGTAAATTTTAAGAAAAAAAAATGTGTGCCCCCCCTAAGAAAAAACTTTGCCCCCCCCCCAAGAAAAATTTAAAATGACGCCACTGATGGCGAATCTCTTGAGATCTGGGTCCATGAATTTAATTCATGATTTAATAAATGAGTAAAATAAAATAAAATAGGGCTGTTTCAAAAATTAAAAATAAACTTGTATTATTATATTAAAGATAAATAGATGAAAGAAAATCTAAAGTCCGTTTTACCCTTTGCCTCAATACTTTTTGTCTAGTGAACTTTTATTCTGTGGCGGATCGGAATATGTGTAAAATTTAAAAAAAAAAATTAAATGTTTAACACAAAATCTAGCCCTTATAATTGTCTTTCATTTTATGTGGCCATAGGATAGTCAAGGAAAGCGCAACCCCCATTGGCAGAGGGCGATTTAAGAGTCAGTTTATGTGGAAAGGGAATTGCAAAATTAACGTTACTTCATTATTCACTTATAGTCAGTAGCATATTTAGTTGGAGCCGAGAGAGCACTTGCTTCCTCTCTCCTTCTCCCCGGCTCCCAAGCTTCAAGACATCAGCCCCCTTGGGGGGGTCCAAAAAATAAATTAACCCCCCTTGTTCGTTATGTCATTGCAAATAGATATTCAATATATTGAAAATAAATTTTTTCTGAGTCCAACATACATTTCTTCAAGTTTATAAAATTTGTGAAATATACTATTAGTATATATTTAATAATTATTTATTACACCTTAGACAAAGACCATGGGGTATTATTTTTTTGTTTTTTTTTTTTTATTTATTTATTGGCTGTTGGCCAGAGGCCATCCCGCCAGTTTCCAAAATTACATTATAATATTATAAAGTGTTTATATAATACATTAATATAAAAAAAAATTTGAACAAACAAGTTTTTCCAAAATTAAATATTTCAGAAAAAAAAAACATGAAAAAACATTAATACAAAAAACATAACTAAAAATATCATTATTACAGATCAGAGTGTGATATGACTATTGAGAGTATAAATGTATATAGCATGAATAATATCTTGACCATGGGGTATTAATATCCGCAAATGAATGCAACGCCCAAAAGAATTCTTAAATCAGCGCCTCTTGAATGATTAAATTTGTTGATATGAGTTTGAATTTGAAAATAGAGCGCGTTGTTTGCTGATTGGTCCATTGGTAAGGGCAGCTTCCCCTTGCTAGTCGATAGCATCCCTCTTCTCTGGGTCCTCCCTACTCCTATGTAGAGAGTTCCCCCCAGGAGGGATGGATTTATACGAGTTGCTTGTGTCTCACTCATTGCTACTCTCAGTCCACTCCCAGACCTCCTCAACTCCTCAACTCAACTCCTGAGATCTCAACCAGAGAGGAACGACCAAACATATAATGGATGAAAATAATAAAGTGAAAAATAACCTAGAAGAAAATACATTGATGAACGAGATGGCGAATAAAAAAAACGGAGAGGACCAGCCTGAGGATGACGATGACGCCGGTGGCGGTGAGATTCGACTCAAAGCGAAAATGTCTCTATTGAATGGAATCACAGTGATTGTCGGGAGTATTATCGGCTCCGGGATTTTCGTCTCGCCGACGGGGGTGCTAAAATATACCGGATCTGTCAACCTGTCGTTAATCGTATGGACCGTCTCAGGCGTCTTTTCTATGGTGAGTTAATCAACGTCTTCTAAATAAATAATTTAATTAATTTTAATCCTCTTATTTAAATATTTGTTTAACAACAAAATTGGATAATAAAATTTTTATATAACGTCCTCGTTGACGCTTCCCTTTGACACGTGTTTTTCTCATATTGATTTTGTTCGAAACTTCAAAAAAAAAATTTTTTTTAATACGCAGATAAGCGAATTTTAAATTAAAAAAATTAACCTTTTTAACGTTACGATATTTTTTCATGTTTATAAAAAAAATTGTTTTAATAAGTCATAGAATTAGTTTGGAATTTGATTCATTTTTTCATTTATATTATTAAAAAAAAAAAATACAAAATTTTCGAACATCGCAACGCGTCAAATAAAATTTTAATGGTTCAATATTTTTTTCCCCCAAAAAATAGAAAGTGCACCCTCGTTATAGTGGAATAAAAGGATAAAGGGGTAAATTTTATGACTAAAATTCATTGGCGTGTCTTAGAATTGCCGGAGGGGAATTTTTCTGATTTTTTTTTATAACTACCCTGGGAAAAATATCAGGATTTAGAAAACTTGAATTTTTTTAAAAACAAAATAAAAGAGGAAGAGGGAATTTTTCTGAACCATTTGCTAGTCTTTATCATTATAGAAAGAAGCTATTATTTTACTTAATTATAAAAAATAATGTATTACAATTACCAACCTTTGTACCATAAACAATCCATGTAGGGGCGGCTTTGACACGTGTCGAATTTGACTGAACACAAATGGCGGAAGCATTTTTCTTTTAATTTGTTTTAATAAATCATTTCCATACAAGGTTGTAAGTGAATGCATCCTAAAATGAAAAAAATCTCGACATCGAATTTTTGACATGATCACAATACTTTCTATCTCCATATATTTCAAATAGAAGGTAAGAGAAAGTAAAAAATATAGATCTATATCTCTTGATATAGGATAACATATAAGCTCTAAGACATTTTTAAAAATATTTCCGTCTGTTTTTCAGACGGTCTACATATTACATATTACAAATATGATATAAGCTTACAAGTATAATAAAAATATATAATCTATTCTGATGGAATGAGAAGACATCTAATTTAAATGTCTTGTAAAATAAGGAAAATATAAGCTAATTCATTCATGAGACCGCAGATGTATAAAATAAAAATTTATTTTATAAGAAAAAGCTGACTTTTAATAATAATCAAATAAATAGGCCGAAAGAGCCTCAGATGTCGAAAAACCCCTTACACAAATAAAAATATGTGATTTTTTAAAAATCTGTTTGACTTTTACGGCATCTAAGGCCATTTAGACCCCATCTCTATTTCAAATGATTGGTAGCCCATTCAAATGAAATAAATTTTTCTCGCTTGGGGCGGGAAGAGAACCCGGGGCCCTAGGCACGAGAAGCTAATGTCTTGTCTCTGAGCTACGGGTCAGGAGCAATGTGATTTCAAACCGCAAATTTAAGGAAATCTCTTAGAGAAATTTAATATAAAATCCTCTTCATTGATTGAATAAATTAAGTTTACAGTCACTATTTTTCTTTTTCTTATGAACACAATCGAAATTTGGCACTCAATTGCAAAATTTTAAAGTTTTAAATTTCCCTCACTGACTCTGCTTCCTCTCACTTTAACCACTAAGTGAGAGAGAGTGATACACAGGAATATAAAAGGGAAGGCAGTGGCTAACGCTTTATATTAGAGTATGATATAAATATTTTGAGATTTTTTTTATCAGTGTCTTGGGACTTTCTGAATACGCCAATGACGAAAAATTCAAATTGTTGTATGAATGGCAAAATCAAAGCCCTCTACATACCTCTCTCATACATTCAGAGGCGTACCGAGGCAGTTGGGGGCCTGGGGCGGAACTAGACGAGGGGGCCTTATATTGAATTTTTTTTTTGGGGGGCCTCATCTTTAAATATCCCTCTCCTCCATACACAAAAATATTTTTAAAATACAGTATATCCCTGAACCCCAAGGGCCCCGGGGCCTCTCAAAGAGAAATTTTCATTAAATTTTGTTTTTACTTGAGCCCCAAGGGCCCCGGGGCCTCTCAAAGGGAAATTTTTATTAAATTTTCTTTTTTTTTATCTAAATTTTCCCATTTTTACTTGAGCCCTGAGGTCCCCGGGGCCTTTCAAAGGGAAATTTTCATTAAAAATTTTTTTTTATAAATATATGGGGGCCTATGCCGGCTCGGGGCCTGGGGCGGACCGCCCCCCTCGCCCCCCCCCCCCTCGGTACGCCACTGCATACATTTACTATTTGTATTTATTTAATTTTTTTTTTGGGGAATCTTAATAAAAAAGCTTCCATTACAATTTTCTTTTTAAACAATGAATCAATCATGGAGTGGGCTACACTGTATATAGAGATAATTTTACAATTAGATGATGGTGATGGTGGTAGATAAACATTTAATTAAAAAATCTGGTGAGACTGGTCGCATTGCATACAACTTTCTCTTACCAAAGGTGCTTGTCACAGCAGATTTTTTTTGTGCCAAGATATATTTAATTTCCGCCGATATATTAGAATTCAAGATGTAAAATTTATAAACATGAGAAAATATTTATATTTTGTTATCATGGCAAATAATTCTCCTATGAAGTACAAGAGTAAAGTGTGCTTCAAAAGATTTCAAGGACAAAATGAGAATATACATTTTAAAGAGCATCTAAAAAATAATTGATTTATGAATTTTAATCAAAATCATTAGAGTGAAAAAAAAAACTGAAAAAGTGCATTAGTAAAGTACTAGTACTCTTTGGTCGATTTTGTTCAAAAGCTTCGTGTCACGTCCCATGGGGGTGCCTAACTTAAATATAAAATTTCAACCTCTTAGCTCTTTTCGTTCTTGAGATATTTTGTTCACGGTCACACACACTGACAGAGAACATGTTGCCGCTTTTTTGGATTCAGTAGACTTCAAAATCTCGACATCGAATTTTTGACATGAATCCAATACTTTCTCTATATTATCAAAAATTTATCCACTGAATATATTAATTACTATTTGGTCTATAACTGATTTGAGCTAGTCATATTTTTCTTAAAAATAGATAAAATTTGTTTTTTAGAAAAATAGTGATAAGTGAATATATAAATATATTTATATTTTATTCCATTCCTGATCTCCTCTGGGTTCGGAGGGGCGTCTGACCTCCTAATGACAGCTAAATTATTTTTTTTAAGAAAATATTCTACCTGTAAGGCTGAGCTCCATTTGAAAATTTAAAGAGATTCTTTTCTCCTTCATTTAATTTCCCTCATATTTTATTTGCAAATATTTCAAACCTGAAATACAAAAATTTTAATTTATTTCGTGCCATGCGTCCTGATGACCGAAACATTTTTCCTAGTCAATTAGCCTCGCTAACAACTTGCCAAACAAGGAACCTTAATATCACAATAACAACTAAACTATTGTATACAAAGGAGTGAATGATTAAGCAACTATTAGACATTTACTGACTAATGTCGATTAGTTACCAAAAAAAATTTTAGAAAAAGAATATAAAGTTTTAAAGGGCAGCAAATAAGCAGAGAGTTCTGTAGGTCTAAATGTGGTGTATCCAGGGGACTAATAGTTTTGTGCCAGTGTATAAGAGTTCTTGCAAAATGATAAAATCAAAATTCAATTTCGGGTCTGCGCTTGTTCTGAATGGAGCATTTAAGTGGAAAAATGTTGATCAGTCAGGAAAATATGTTGGGTAAGCCTATTGAATAAAATTCAAAATTTAATTGAAAATTCAGAAAAAAATTAATTATTCACACTAAAATTAATTTAAATTAATATCATTGCTATATATTTTCACTTTCTTTTACCTCATATATATGTTAATATATAGAGAGAGAAAGTATTGGATTCATGTCAAAAATTCTATGTCGAGATTTTGATGGATATACGTGTTTTGGGGTCCCCTGATCCAAAAAAGTGGTTTTCGAGACATGGTCTGTCTGTCTGTGTGTGTGTGTGTGTCTGTGAACAAAATATCTCAAGAACGGAAAGAGCTAGGAGGTTGAAATTTTATATTTAAGTCAGGCACCCCCTGGGACGTGACACGAAGCTTTTGAACAAAATCGGCCAAAGAGTACTAGTACTTTACTAATGCACTTTTTCCAGTTTTTTTCGATTTTTTCAAAATTCGCTCCAACCATTTTTTTTTTTAATTCAAAAATCAATTATTTTTTAGATTCTCTTTAAAATGTCTATTCTCATTTTGTCATTGAAATCTTCTGAAGACCACTTTACTTTTGTACTCCATAGAAAAGATAGGAGAAATGGTTGCCATGGTAACAAAATATAAATATTTTCACATATAAATTTTATATCTTGAAAATCGAATGTATCGTACTGTCGGAAACTAAATACATGTCGACACAAAAAATCTGGTGTGACAAGCACAGCACACAACTTTTACCTTCGGTAATCGAAAGTTGTGTGCTGTGCACCAGTCACACCAGATTTTTATATTTATATTCACTCTGCTTTTCGGAAAAGCCTTTTCCCCATTTCATAATTTTTTTTTTATTATTCATCCTGAAATGTTAAAATTCCTAAAATTATTAATTTAATTAAAATGTAACGGAAGCTTTGGTTTATTTACAAACAACCACAGCAAAGAGCACACATCATCATTGAAAGGAAAGAAGAAAAAATTAGGCAAATCAAAGAAATTCCATTTTATTATTATAGAGAGAAAAAACATCTTCTCAAAGAATGAATTCCAGGTATGAATTTTTTTTTTTTGTGAACGGCCCTTAAAGGCAACGAGGAGGAGAGGAAGAGGGGGGGACAGGGTCCTCTTTTCAGTGAGTTATGAGGGTAAAAAAAAAAAAAAAAAAAAACGTTTGGTTGTTGACAAGAAAAAAAGTGAAATTGAGAGTTTTCAAAAAACAAAAACGTGGAATTTACATGTAAGGAAATTTTCCTATCATCCTAGGCGAAATAAAGTTTTTAGGGTCATTAAAAAAAAGTGTCATTCACGAATTTAGTTAAGAAATTCAAGCGTCAATTGTCGAGAGGGGAATGGCAAGTTCGACAAAACGCAATATTAAATAAAAATATTTGTTTTCGGGTAAATTATGTTGAGAATGTTACCTTCCCTGCAGGGGAGACTCTTAGACCAATAATGACTTCTTTACTTTAAATAATATATTTAAAAAAAATTATTATATTATTTAAACTAAATGGGTCATCTAAGTTTTCTATCCCCCATCCCGTGGCCGAGAGGCTCGAGGTGTTGTCAAATATCAATATTGATAATCTAAAAGCTAAGGGGTTTGGACCCCAGACAGTTCGTTGAATATTTTTTTAAATCAGGGTAAGGGGGGGGGGGGGGGGGCCGGCCCCCCGAACGACTAAAAAATTTTGGTTCGCGGGCGGGAAAAATTTTGTTAAAAAAAAGGTAAAATATTTTTGGGGGGGAAAAATTTTGGTTCTGCGAAATCAAAATTTTGGTTCCGGGAAAAAAAATTTTTCGAGAAAAATTTTTGAGAACAGCCCCCTCTATATACCCCCTGATTTAAATCATTTGGCCCTTAAATTAAAAAAAAAAATTTCCTATCTTCCAGTACCAAACTCTAACATTATAGGTCTTTATACGTCAATAATAATAAATATAAATAAATAGAATTTTTTAATATATGTGAGGTTTTAAAATTTCCATTTATAAATATGTTTCACGTAAAACCTACACCTTTTTCTCTCCAAACAATAAAAAATATATCCTGTGCGGCAAATGCGCTTAAGGTTCTTTCCAAAGGATGAGGGGCCTCGTCCTGCTAATCTATGTATATAATAGCGGTGTGTCCGTCTGTCTGTCAGTCCGTCTGTCCGTCTGTCTGTCCGTCTGTCACGCTCTGTTTGACCAACTTCCCGTTGGAATTTTGAAACGAAATTTTGCAGTCTTATAGAGGAGGTTATGGAGAGTCCCGGAAAAATACTCGGGTTCCGAAATTCCTATAACTTTTTGAGTTATTAATTCCTAAAGTTACGATTTCTCCCATAGGAAATGTACAGAGGAATATTTTTGTATTCTTTTCATTTGTGTATTCCATGAATGTAAACAAATCCTCAAGCAGGCACTGGATTGGAATACGTAGTAATAATAATTTTCTTTGCCCTCGGGGCATGGCGTAGAGGTTAGCGTGCTAACCTCATATACCAAACGTCGCGGGTTCGGACCCCAGGCAGTCCGATGATTTTATTTAAGCCAATTGGATGCCAAATGGCTTAAATAAGAATGCCTGGACCCCATATATGTATATTTATTAATAACGGATATCGTAAAAAGTCTTATATGGCCTCAGTTGCCGAAAAGACTGTATGAATGTGTGTGTGAGTGTGAGTGTGAATGAGAAAAAAGTGTGAATGTTTAAAAAAAAAAAAAAAAAAAAAAAAATAATTTTCTTTTCATAATTAAGAAAGGCGAGGGGCCGCCGCAGGCGGCGGAGCCAGCTGGAGGGGGTCCAGGGGGCGTAGCCCCCGCCTAGAAGCCACGCAGTTTTTCATAATTAAGAAAGGCGAGGGTCCGCCGCAGGCGGCGAGCCAGTTGGAGGGGGTCAGGGGGCGTAGCCCCCCTGTCAGGCACCACGCAGTTTCTCATTAAGAAAGGCGAGGGTCCGCCGCAGGCGGCCGAGCCAGCTGGTGGGGGTCCAGGGGGGCGTAGCCCCCCTGGCTAGACGCGAAGCCCGCCGAAGGCGGGCGGCGCGGCTAGTGCATGTATATTTACGTTTGAAAATCCAATTTTGTTGTTATATAATTTTTGTATTTATCATAAGAGTACGTTTGGGTACCAAACACTTATTAAGTGAAGCACGGGGTCTGGTCTTGTCAGAAATTTCACTTCTTTTCCTTGCCTCAGGTAAATATGAAAGAGAGGAAGATTTGAGACAAAAGTTTTAATTTGCAAACAAGATTTGATTCGGGGAATGCTGAAAAATTATGATTCTTAAAAAGTCTACGTAGTTTTCCTTAAGGGCCTTAGGGACAAAAATTTAGAATTTAAAATGAATTTTGTAATTAAATAATTTAAAGGACCCGAAATTTGAAAATATCCCATGATGAAAAAGACTATTGTATTTTTTGATTATGATAATACTCATTAGTGTATAATTGAAAAATATGACCTTATTTAATTCATTATATTTTTTCTAAAACACCATTAACAAAATTTATTATCATTGTTATTAACATAACACTTTATTTTTTAAATAAATATTTTAAATAAAAAAAAAAAAATTGAATCAATTCATGAAATTTTGTATTCCAATGAGTGAAGAATTACCATATATTATATTAATAATAAAGTAAAAATAGGCTATTAGTAAAAGAGTGAAAATGATTTACTTCATTTTTGTTACTCTACTTGAAAAGACCATCCTTGGAATTTTTCTTTCATAAATTAATATAATTCCAGGGCCGAATCTAGGGGGGGGGGGTAGTGGGTGCATTTGCCCCGGGCGGCAGATATCAGGGGGCGGCAATTAAAGAAAGATTTATTAAAAAAAAAAGGTAAAATGATATGAATTTTGTATAGAAAATTTTAAGAAAGGGGCGGCCAATTAAATTTTGCCCCCCCCCCTAAAAAATCTCCTAGTTCCGGCCCTGTAATTCAAGCAATATTACAAATATAGGCCTATTTTTATTCTCTTGATTCAAAGTCGCTTGCACTGGATATTAGATCCATCGGTTGAACTATCGAGGTTGAGAATCTACTTGTTATAATTTATAATTTAAAAAAATGTGTTTAGTTTGAAGCTTACACATATTCATTATCTCTTTCTCAATTATTAATAACTAGCCGCGTAGCCTCCCATGGACTCGTACTATTTTGTTTTCTTCTATAGGGGTCGGCAATCTTAAGAGACTCTAAAGTTTGGCTCTTTAAAGCCAAATTCACCCAAAACATTCTAAAGAGTTACAATTTTGCTTTAAACTAGTGCATATTCGATTGGCCTCGAATGTTTTATTTTATTCATTATCATTATTAATGATATATTTCAATAAAATAAAATGAATTCATGGACGAACTTACAAATATTGCCGTGGTTTGAAGATCGGCGCCACAAGTTCCTGTTATGCTAGAAAGTCGAGCCCTGAGCTTAGTCAACCAAACCAATATTTTTAAAATAAATAAATCATCTTTTTTTAACTGAAAGGGAAATGCTACTTTTAAGACAACACTTCCAACGGCTAAGCATTTTGGTTGCCTACGCTCAAGGCTCCACTCTCAAGTGCCGACTGTACTATAGAATCTCAGAGGTATGGTTGGCTCGGACTCGTATACGGCAGAGGCCTTTCATTCAATTTGAATTAGTTATTTTAATCAAAAGACCAAATTGATAGACTTGAAAATTCACACGATACAATTTCCTTTGGGTGAAATCCTAACTTCAACAAGTATCAACTTAAAAAGTATAGTAAATAATTTTCCTGTAATCATACAAATTTAATAGTAACTTGAGTATTAAGAAATCTTTAGGAAAGCCATATGTCGTTTATTCTTAATTCATAATCTGAATTTAATTGTCCCGGAAATATTCTTAATTTTCTAAGAAAAATATTTTACCTGAATTTTTTTTCTCTTCTTTTTCCTTCTTTACCTTTCACCTCTGGCAAATTAAAAAATTCCTCGATTATATTATTAAATAAAAAATTCAAAATTGCAATTAATTTTTATAGAGCAGATAAAAGCCACCGTAGAGCTTAAAAAGCTATTCATGTCAATAAACGTAGAGACCTTTCTTTTGTCACATATTTTATTTTTATCTCACGTATGGAACGTGCTACGGATGCAGGATTATCCTCTCTCTGCCATTGAGAATTTCATTATTATTATTTTTTCAGTTATAATTTTAATTATAACATCTACAAGAGAGTGAACTAAGGAAATTTTTATCTTTTTTTTATTAAAAAAAAAGGGTCGGACTAAGCAGAGCGCACAACTTTGCCCACCCACTATTCAAGAAAAAAATGTTGCCCCCTCCCTCTACTCCCTCTATAGCCCTATCCTAGTGGTCCGATGTATTACATATTATATATGTTTTACTCGGGAGGTCTAGTTTCTGAATATATAAAAAAAAAAAATCTGGTGTGACAAGCACAGAACACAACTTTCTCTTACACTCGGTAATCGACAGTTGTGTTCTGTGCTTGTCACACCAGATTTTTCGTGTCGATATATTTAGTTTCCGCCGATATATTAGAATTCAAGATGTAAATTTTATACGTATGGGAAAATATTTATATTTTGTTACCATGGCAACCATTTATTCAAACTCCCTCTTCCCCAATTCTTCCATTCAACATTAGGCCTTCAAGCTCTTCATTTTTCGGAATATGATAATTTTTTGACGGTCTAATTTTCGTGATTGTTTTGTCACAATTTATTACAGTGCATCTCCATAAAATGCTGTTTTTCTTTTCTTTCTTGCCGTTGTTCTCAACATGTGGTCAAAGAATATGACCAGATGTATTCATAAGCATGTTAAAGCTCAAGAAAGGGTAGAATTTAGCCTTAAAGGAGGGTTCCTTTTTCTGCCAGTATTCTTCAAGTGTTTTTACTTTCTTTATATGAAATTTATAGAAAAAAAATAGGCCTATTAGATTCATGTCAAAATTTTTATGTCGAGATTTTGATGGATACACACGTTTTGAGATCCATTGAGTCCAAAAAAGGGTTCGGTAATAAAAAAAAAAAAAAAGGGGGGGGAGTTTTTTATAAGGGGGGATCCCCCCCCCCCCCTTCCCCCCCCCCCCTTTCCTAAGGAACCCACCTGGCACGTGACCCGAAGCTTTTGAACAAAATCGGCCAAAGAGTACTAGTACTTTTTCAGTTTTTTTTCTCAAAATTCACTCTAGCGATTTTGATTTAAATTCAAAAATCAACTATTTTTTAGATGCTCTTTAAAATGTATATTCTCATTTTGTCATTGAAATCTTCTGAAGACCACTTAACTCTTATACTTGACAGGAAAGATAGGAGAAAAGGTTGCCATGGTAACAAAATATAAATATTTTTCCATGTACATCTTGAATTCTAATATATGGGTGGAAACTATAAATATATGTCGACACAAAAAATCTGGTCCCACCAAATTTTTTTAAATTAATTTTCTATTTTTTCTAGTAATTAATATAAACAAAAAGCTTCTATACTATCCTCTAAATATTATATATGCGGAACGAACTTGAAATTGGTGAATGATGCAAGTCAAGAGCGAGAGAAGAGTTTAGTGCAAAATGTTGTTCCAGTATGTCACTAGCATATTTTTTCACGCATACTTATCCCTATGGCTTTTATTCAATTCATCTTTCATTCACTCAACAGTTGACTGCTGTTCCTGCCCTTAATACCCCTTGAGTCAACCCCCGCCCCCACCCCCTTTTCTTTTTGAAATTCGCCATTGCCATTTCCCTCTGGGTCGATATTCGTTCACCAACTCGCATTCCTTCTTGTTCCTCTTCCTATTCCTCGTCTCTCTCTCTCGATGATCGCTTTTTGAAATTCATCATCCCATCTCTCTCTCTCTCTCTCTCTTTCTTATTCGTTTCTTTCATTTCATTTTTATTTTATAGATTGAGAGAGAAAATTTAATGGAGATTTTAAATTTTATGAATTGGAAATCACACTTTATTTGATTTAATTTAACCTCAGTCAGAAACACACTTGTTGATATCTCAATTAAATTACGCATCCTCATGATTTTTTCTTTTATGTCAATCTATTTTTTTTTTTCTTAAGTGAAATAAGTTTGATTCACGAAAATAAAGTTCTCTTCTCAATTTCTATTATAAATTTAATAAATCAAGAATATTTATATCTTTCCACATGAATTATGAATGAACCGAGAAGATGAAGTCATTGGCATTGAAATATTGAAATATCGTTCTAAAGAAAAAGAAAGGTTATATTGCGAAATTTTTGAAACTTCGGAAGAGAAGAGAATTTCGAATTTTTTCAATAGGGATTTTATAATAGATGTATGTACAGTATTTTATTTGCTTTCAGCTTTGCTTCTGTCCAAGTAGCAAATTTTAGATTTCCGTGAGGTACCCAGAGCAGGCCAGCCTATAATTAAATTTATCAACGTTTCGAACGCCGATCTTAATCTTACTAGGTGTTAGAATCTCACTTGTCATCTGCAAAGGACTTTTTTTTAAACTTATTTTATTTCCAACTGTACAGTGGCTGATTTCTAAATAGGCTTGCAAATAATTTGCCAAGTTCAAACGTTTATTCTAGAAATTTGGATTCAGTTTATTATGCAGGCAGTAACAAAAACGAAATTTTGTAAAAATTGGACAATTTACGTTTTTTCAAACCAGATGAGAAGCTTAATCTAATATTTAAAATTTGTTTAATTTAATTTTATTACATGCATTTAAAATATCTGTACATAAATTATTAAAAATTTTCTTTTTTCATATGACCCCGATCTTGAATATATAAAAAAGCGTACAAGTATCACGTAACGCAATTTGGGGGGGGGGGTCTCGTAAAACGTTACCATGCGTTACAAGGGGGGGGGTTGAACAACGCGTTACGTAACTGGTATTTTAGCGAATTTCTGGTAATTTGTGCAACATAATTGTGACTTTTAGATAAAATGGCCATTTAAGCGTTACGTAGAGTCTAGGGGGGGGGGGGGGTGCGAGAAAAATGTTACGGCGCGTTACATGGGGGGGGGATCAAAAATCTTCAAAAATTGCGTTACATAATACTTGTGCGCTACCATTGATATATAAAGAAGTGTATTTATTTTTTAATAAACTATTATAGATATGTATATTTATATTAATAGTCTGAAACGAGTTATCTAAAAAATAACGACATATGATTAAATGAGTTATTGATAGTTAGAAAAGAGTCCAGGGAGGCGAAATTTCCCTAACTAAACACGAACCGCCGAAGACGGACCTCACGGCTAGTACAATCATTTATAGTTTGGAGAGAAAGTGGTGTAGGTTTTATGTGAAACATATTTATAAATGAATATATTAAATAATTTCATTAAATATTTTCATTTAGTATAATCATAATTATATAAGGTTAAAAAAATAGACATTTTTAAACCAATATTTCTAGTATTTTGTTTTTGTTTTTGTTTTAGGTGGGCGCTTATTGCTACGCAGAATTGGGCTGTATGATAAAAAAATCAGGCGCCGATTATGCGTATATAATGCAAACATTCGGCCCTTTTTTGGCGTTCATTCGGCTATGGATTGAGTGCATGATCGTGAGACCCTGTTCCCAGGCGATAGTCGCATTAACATTTAGTATTTATGTACTCAAGCCCTTTTTCCCTGACTGCACACCCCCCGAAGATGCAACGAGGCTTCTCGCTGTTTGCTGCATTGGTAAGTTTATTTTTTATTTATTTTTTATTTTTTATAGGCCTAAATCGGATACAATTAATATCCACTTCCGTGTGCAAATAATCTATTCTACTTAATAACAATTCGAGGCTTTTCTCAATAACGAAACAAATATAATTTTACAATACAATACATCATATTTGACATAGTTCTAAATTTAAAAAAAAGTATAATAAAATGCTTAGATTAATTCATCAAGGTTAATTTGAAACAATTCCCGTTTTTTCTTCAATCCTGACCTTTAACTTAGTGGAGTCCTTTGAGGGGGGAGGGGGGGGGGGGCACTGGCCAACATTTATCTAATAAAGTAATAACATCAGTGTTAAAAAAATGCTTTTCTCTAAACCACGTTTCAATAGCAACAGTTTTTAGCACCAGGTGTTAACGATCCATATGTTTACAGCTTGTTCGTGTTTATACATCCTTCGATAACCTCCCGCGTATGCTCATTACTAACTTGATTTGCTATTCTCCATCTAGTAGGCTTATCTGACACACCAGCTTTAAAAAAATGATATTTTTTAAATCAAGTTTGACTCGAATAAAGAATATGATAGTGTCTCGTTTTCTATGATAAATGACTTTTTCGTATTCCTTTCTTTATCCATCCTCTTTATTAGCCTAAATAAGAGCGCGGAAAGTCAATTTGGATCAAATATCTCTATTTTAAGAGATATTTGGTTCAAAGTTTTAACAGCGACGCTAACATGTTTCTTTTATCTTAAAGCTGTCAAAATCATAACCTTACTTTTTGGTTAAAGACGCCATTCCATGCATTAAAATATCAAAGGCACCAACTAGACATGACATTAACTTTTAACACTCTTGAGTAAATGTTAACGTTTTGGTGTTAAAGTTTTTGATTAGGGAATAGCAATTTGAGAGGAGGTGTTAAAATGAATTAACGCTGATTTCAGATGTTAAAAGTTAACGTTTTTGCTTTTAGACCTGAATATGTGGAGAAATTAATATTTTGTTTTTATCAAATTTTATTTCCGGCGGTGTTGTGATAAGAACTAAAGACATCTCTATATACCAAGGGTCGCTGGTTCGAATCCTGTCTCATGCCTCAATTTTGTTCAATTTAATTGGCTACCAATAAATTGAAATAAATAGAGATGGGGTCTAAATGGTCTCCATTGCCGAAAAACGCCTTAAATAAATTTAAAAAAAGACGTCCCACTCACCTGAAGCCTTCTTATAATTGTTAAAATTAATTTAATCTTATCACTACCACAGAATAGCTGCAATAATTAATTAATTGTGGTCTTAATAAAGGCTTAAAAACTCAAAGACATAAAATAAAACATGCAAAAAAGGATTTAATAAAGTTGAGGGATATTTTATATACGTGTATAAAGGAAGAACTCAATTCAATGATAATCTCCAATTAAGGTTTATGTTTAATGAACGTAGGTAGAGTAATTTAACCGTCTAAACACTTATTTATTATTATGTGTCTTAAATGTTTCATTTTGAAGCGACACATAAGAAAGCCTCTACAGATTTTCCCTGATTAAGAAAAATGCTATTTTTAGATTTTTTTTAAATTTAATCCATATGTATTAATTTAAAAATAGATATTTATGAGGTGTATAGATTATCGAATTTTTAATTAGGAAAGGATAATCTGTTAAATAATTAAAAGTCTAATGAATTTCTTAGATCAACATTTGTATTAGTGCCCCACTAAACTCATCTGCGGATTAAAAGATGGAAATTTCTTTTTGCATGGAATATTAATTTTAAATTATACAATTTTAATTGAATTTATTAAAATTATCACGAACGGGAGTTGGGATATCAAATTATTGTCTCTAAAAAGAGAGACAAGCAATTCATCAAAGGCGTATCTAGGTAAGGGCAAAAGGGAGCGCTCCCCCCCCCTCCCCCCTTATAAAAAGATTGTTATAAAAATTATTTAGAATATTTTACTAAATATTTATAGCTGCCTTTTTGAACGTCTTTACATTCTTGTATAAAATTAGGATTAGTATCTCATTCTTCTGAATTTTTTTGCTCTTTTCTTAAATAATTACCACTACAAAGAAATGTTTGATCATGTACCTGATTCCATGGCTTAATAATCAGAACTTGTCGATGTAATACAAATGCGTTTTCATTAAATTTCAAAAAAATATAACTCCTAAACACATGATGAAATTTTCTGCTTTATTATCATTAATCAAGTTGAAAATAAAAACATACAGATCCACCCAACCCAGCCTTTCCTGAGATATTTCCCTTATAAAAAGACCGTTTCGTTTGAATAACCAATTTTGAAAAATTTCAATTTTTGGAGCTCTATAAAAAAGAAAGAACTGAAATATTTGGTCTGAAATTTTATTCTCTAAATACATCTGAACTCCCAGAAATATATATTTTTTGAAAGATGTATAGAGGCAGAAGCAGCCAAGAAATATAATTAATATATGCTTACATCAAGGGCGTATACAAGGAGGAGGGGTAAAGGGGTAATTACCCCCCCCCCCGAGATTTAAAAAAAATACTTTTTTTTCGAAAAAAAAAAAAATTTATTTTTAATGTAAAATTTTAAAAATTAATACTTAAAAATTTGATTTGTATTTATATTCTGGCAAACAAGTAGAGAATGCGCCTTTAAATTACCGAAATTAGGAAAAAATTGTGTGTTGTGCGACCAGTCACATCAGATTACCCCCCCCCCCCACGAGAAACACCTCTGGATCCGCCCTTGGCTTAGATTCAGAAAATAAATATTCAGAAAATCAGACAAAAATATAACAATTACTGGCATTATGCGTGCCGCTTTAAAAAAAACTATGTCTAATAATTTTTACTTACTCTTACCTAAATATGTTAATATTTAGAACAGGGGCGTATATAAGGGGGGGGGGCGAGGGGGCCCCCCGAAATTTCATAAATGCATATAGAGCCAATAATGGGTCTCGCCCCCCCCCCCCCCCCCGAAAAGTTTGCGCGGCCCCGTAGCGCGAAAATGTAGGCTCTACCAAAAGGAAATGTTCCGCGAACGGCACATGAAAAAAAAATTTAGGTTCCACGGATTGTGCCGCGGGCGGCAAAAATTTAGCGTCTCTAAAAAAAAAGGTAAAATATTTAAAAATTTTGGTTCCGCGCAAGAGAAAATGTTCCACGAAAAAAATTTTTGGATCCGCGGGCGGCAAAAATTTTGCGTCTCTAAAAAAATTTTTGAGATCAGGCCCCCCCGAAAAAAAATTTCTATATACGCCCCTGATTTAGAAAGTATTGGACTCACGTTTTGAGATTACCTGAGCTCAGACAAGCGGGTACGGCAAAATGGTCTGCATGTGAACAAGATAGAACTAGGAGGTAGAAATTTTATATTTATGTTAAGTATCCCCCTAGCACGTAACATGAAGCTTGAAACTTTCGCCACTATGATTCTCAGCAGGCGATATCATATATTGATTAATGAAATGTGAGTAAATAAATAAACAGGCCTATATGTTTTCAAAAATTAATTTCTATAAAACACTCCATATTTTACATAAATGAGATTCCAAAGAAAATAGTACCGGTAGCTATCCATGCATTCAAGCATGTCAACCCCATGAATACTTTTTTTATTTAAACTCTCTCCCTCCTCCCCTCCCTGAAATGAATATTGTTTAATCTCGGATTTAATTAAATTTTTTCGTTTCGTATCCTTGAACCTTTTAATCCCAACCCCAATCAAGTGATTTGCATTCCTTAATTAATAATAAATAAATTCCAAATTAACCAAATGAAGAATTTGACAGGCGCTCTCTTTCTTTCACCTAGTAACAGCAACAAATCCGCAGATGGCATCATCCAAATGTTCTCTCTAGTAAATTCATTAAGCTTTTTAATTATTTTAATATTATGTCATTGTAATTATATATTCATTATTCTATTTTTAATATTCGAAATTAATAATTAATAAAGTGGGGTTGATTTATACATTTTTTTTTCATAAATTAAATTTGCTTTAGCGGCAGTTTATTTTATCGTTTATCTTCTTCATTTTAAGGGGGTTCAGGAGCGACGTCTAAAAGTACTTTTAAAAAAATAGACTCTTATAAGGAATTTTTCAATGCGGTTTTTTTTTAATGAATTAAATTCTTAAGAGATTATTGGGACATCGAGCTATAATTTTTTTAATGACTTATTAAAAAATTATCTTAATTAATTTTTTTGTTATCAAGCAAATACAAAAAAAAAAAAAAAAAAAAAAACAATCTCTCCCGTTTAGATGATTTATTTAAAAACCAACTGTCAAATTAGTTCAGCATTCTTGCAATAGATGGCAGGCTAATCTAACAGCCGATATAGTATTAGCCTATATTTATATATTTTTAAGCTTTTATAAAAGATACATACTCTATAATAACATTTGTAAAAAGTATTTATTGTTAAAAGATCAATGAAAATCAACCAAATGCATTAAATATTATCAGCTACCATTCTGACATCTCTTGGCAAATTTTTGAATTACTTGATTTTTTGGGCATGCTTTTTATGACACACTACGCCATCTTATCGGGAAAAACATGCGTAACCACTTCGCTCCCGAGCCCCCTTAAACAATTTTAGAAGGGGTTGATGACGTCTTATGGAAAAAACGATTAGGAATAATTCTATCAATATATAGAAAATTCTTTTTTTCTTCTGTTTACTTATCCTGATTGAACTCAGGGACGGATTCAAGGAGGGGGGGGGGCTGTGTGGGCGATCGCTCCCCCTGAGAAAAAATTGAAAAAGTCAAAAGGAGCAGGTGCAGCCAAAAATAAAAGCCTCCGATTTAATACAATTCAACGAGACGTTTCGTTGTTATAAAGATGAGTAAATCAAATTCACCCGAAACGTCTCTTTGAAATGTATTAAATCGGAGGCTTTTATTATTGGCTGCACCTGCTCCTTCTCCTGTCTATAGAAAAACAGCCACTGACTTACTTTATTGGTTTACTTAAAAATTGAAAAAGTTTTAAAAACTATGTCTTCTAAAAAATTATGATTTTTTTTTGTCTAAAATATATTTACCAAATAACTGTAACGGTTCTAGTATTTTAAGCTGGGCCCTATTATTAAAAAAATTTTCATCCCCCAGAGAGGCCCTTCTGTAAATTGAATCTTCCAAGCAACCGCCCCCACCGAGTTCGCATCCCGTTCCGTTTATATAAATTGAATTGGCTGCCAATCAATTTAAAAAAATAGTCACGGAGTGTAAATGGTCTCTGATGCCGAAAAAGACCTTAAATAAAAAAAAAATCGCCCCCACGGACAAAATAGCATTAATCCGTCCCTGGTTGAGCTACCAGCTATATAAGCCCTATGTATCTACATTCGACTTACTTTTAAAGACTTTCCGATAGTTGATTCTTTGAAATGTGATGGTGAAAAATGTTATGAAGGTCAAGATTATATTTATTTATACATACTAAATTGACCGTGTGACATCTATAATTTTTTTTATTTTTATGAACTTTGTAGTATTTGGTTAGTTGGCAATTCATGTCAATATTTTGCTCTCTCGTATCATATAAAAAATTGAAAAGAAAACATTATTATTAATTTAAGATTTGATAAAAATCAATTAAATTGAAATTTTATTTATTAAGATAAGTATGTTATTGTTATTTCGCGATATCTATGCAATTCAATAAAATAAATTAAGTAAATGTTATAATTTTTATCTAAAAGCTCGGGTCGTTATTTAGGGGTCATCAAATAAATAAATATTAATCTTTAAAATAGTGCTTCTGAAATTTGTAGGTGGAAGTGGAAGTGGAAGCAATTATTACTTACATAATTTCTAAAGACCCGGAAAAGAAGGGGTTTAAAATGATAAATTATTTTAAATTATGTGAAGACACTCATTAACTCCCCCCCCCCACCCTATTTATTTTGTTTTGTTTTGCGTAAGAATGAAAAAATCCCTTAATACTTAGCAAGGAGAACTTTAAAGAAAACTCTTTGATAGAGATGAATCCAATGATCTGAAATAAAAACTTATCTTACTAGGAAAGAATGTTCCCAATAACGCCCTTGAAAATGGCCTCTGATAATGGACTTTACTTTCTAATGAAAGTTATTATAAATGATAAATGTCGAAAATAAAAATTTTTTTTACGCAATATGCACAGTTTTTGTCTCGCTCTATTTTACGCTGGCGGCGTCCTTGAAAACAATTTTATTCCCTACCCCATAAGCTGTTTAGTTCGTTAAAAGAAGATTTTAAAGATGATTTATTTTTTAGTGAAGACTTATCAAGGAAAGAGTAAAAGAAAACAAATTAAGTTAGGATATTTGTCTCCCGAGGGATCCAATAAGAAGGATTTAATTGAACTCAATGATTTCGTTTCTTTTCTCTTTTAATAATAATTAGAAAGAAAGAATCCCTTTGGGAATTTGTCTGATATTTCTAACAAATTTATTGCGATGTCATCAAGTTTTAAATTTAATTATTCTGATTTAAATTATAATTATTTGTAGTATCCCTCTTTTTCTATTAAAAAATCTGGTGTGACCGGTCGCACAGCACACAACTTTCTCTTACCTTCGGTAATCGAAAATTGTGTTCTGTTCTTGTCACACCAGATTTTTTGTGTCGATATGTATTTAGTTTCCCTCAGTACAGTAGGCCTACATTTGAATTCAAGATGTAAAATTTTTAAAAGAAAAATATTTCGTATATTCTGTTACCATGACAACAATTTCTTCTATCTTTCCTGTGAAGTACAAGAGTAAAGTGTGCTTCATGAGATTACAATGGCAAATGAGAATATACATTTTAAAGAGCATCTAAAAAATAATTGATTTATGGGTTTTAATCAAAATCGTTACAGCTAATTTTGAGAAAATCGAAAAAAAAACTGAAAAAGTACATCAGTAAAGTATTAGTACTTTTTGGCCGATTTTGCTTAAAAGCTTATTTTCAAGCTTCTTGAGGGTGTCTAACTTAAATATAAAATTTCAACCACCTAGCCCAATTCCTTCATGCTTAAAATTGGATACATACAGACAGACAGACCATATTGCGAAAACCACTTTTTTGGACTCAGGGGACCTCAAAAGTAAGAGAAAATAAAAAAGAATCACATAACGAATCAGTTAAATTATTAGGTTGTAAAATTTAAGGCATGTATGAAAAATTTAATTAACAATTATTGTAAAGGGCTTTGGGTAATTTTATTTTAGTTTGGTTGGGTATATCGAGTTTCCTTTACTCGAACCAGGAGCTCTCACTTTGCGGCGAAAGATGGAATTCCTGGTTAGTTTTAAAATCCAATCAAACACATCTCTCGGATAAGCTAGTTGACAATAACTTTTGGGTCTTTTCACATCTATTTAAGCTAATCATATGATTAAATAAGAACCCAGATCGTTTAGCTAGCTAAGACCCAAAGTTCGGTATAAGGGTTATCTAAGGGGTGAAATTAGGAACACAAAGCCTGTTTATCTTTTTGGAAATTTTTAAATTTTAATTAGGCCTAATTATTTTTATTTTTAATAAAATTTTTATAAATGATGCTTTTATTAAGTTGCTAACTTCACAAAACTTTCCTTATTTCTCAGATAGCTAATTATATGTTAAAAAACTCATTTTTTTTAACACGAAGGTTCTTCTTTACTATATCGAGTTTGCTAGTTGACTAGAAGTGAAGCAACCGGCCCTAAATGTACTCTTCTGTGAGACGTCTTAATAAAATGATACCAGGTTCAATCAACCCATCTCTCTTCCATTAAAAAATAAAAAATGACTGATGATGGTCGAATAAATAAGTTCAAAACGTCTCAGAATTTAAGTAGAGAGATTTTTTTTATGTGACTGCCTAAGACTACTGGTACTATTGCTTCCAATTCAGATAACTTGTTATTCTTCCTCAACAATAAAGGGGAAGACCCCCTTATCTTGTAAGCTAGTTCGGTTGCAGACTGTTAAGGCGCCAATCGTTAGTGAACAGATTTCTTTGATTGCACCCCATTCTTTAGCCTTTTTGAGACAAAAGCTCTAAAAATCAATTAAAATTTATGATTATCGAATTTCAAAGATAAATTATGTTTCCTAACATTGAGATAATTTTTATTACAATATATCTAGAAAATATTAAAAGATACATTTTTTATGGTTATTCTTTTGTTAAAAAGGTTCGTTTCTTCGGCCTATTGTCTGCTTTGAAAAAGGTATTTCTCACATAGAAATTTGGGCTGACTACTACCGGGCTTTAGTATTGCAATAGATGGTATTTAATATGTCTTTATTTAAATAAATATCCATGAAAGTTTTATCTATGAGAACAAGGATTTTTGTAGTTTTCGTTTTATTCTTTGTTTAACAATAAAATTACGCTCGCTGATTTGACTTGTATTTGATTCAGCAAATTTCAATTTATTCCCTTTTCAATAGTAAATTTAAATTTTATCAAATCTATTGTCTTCAATAAACTCTCTTTATTTTCTCATTTTCAATTCTATTTATTTTATTTCTTTTAAGAAAAAGATATGAGATTCAAATAAAACAGAATTTTTTTTTTAATGAGCAAATAAAAATTTCATCATAAATATTACCGCCTCCCGCAGGGCGATATTATTAGGAGTAAAGAAAGTGAGCAAGGTAATTCAGGGTGGCTACAGACCTGGAAAACCTTAAAAACCTGGAATTATCAGGGAATTTAATGAAAATCAGTGATTGGGTAAAAAGTTACTCGTCTCATCGTCGATATTTTTACTTTTTGGACTCATTATCATACAGTAAAAAGAAGGTTAATCATTCAATCATTGATTGAAAAAATAAATTTGATAATGCTTAAAAGATACAAGTAAAGTTTTTGCCTGCTCAATTTGTTGAGAAAAAGATTAAAAAAGACAACTTTAATCAAAACTTTAGACATCTTAATTACACGAATAAAAATGTTAAATCATGGAAAAATAGAATATAGAAAACCTGGAATTATCAGGGAAATTTAAAATCTTTTCTCTGTAGCCACCCTGTGATTATCGTCTCAAAATTTCAATAGTCCTGATAAAAATGTAACCTTATTATTCGCCAACACAATTTTAATTTTCCCTACAATAGCGATTGTAGTCGCAGTATAAAATATCTATAATTTCTTTCATTTTCTAAACAGTATTCTTTTTCTGGATATTCATAATCAGCCAGTGCCCGGATTTACACTTCAATGGGAATTATTAATAAATTCCTCGAGCTAGCAAGTGTAATATTATATATGAATAAAAATGATTTTGACTTAAAGAAAAAGAAAATCTATTAATTTCACTATTAATTTTCATAATTTTGTTTGAATCAAACCCTTTAACTAGCCGAAATTTTTCACCAACACCATGTCTCAAATAACTTAGGGTCTATTCAAGTATAACCGGGTATAAGTATTCAAGTATATCCGGCTCAGAAATCAGGAAATCATTTTTTGAGACTCTTTAACAAATAAATTTTCTATGAGTTTATTTTTTAAACATAGGCTTAAGGCGTAAACTCGTTTTCTCAAGAAGAAATTAGATCGCTATTCGATATATTTCAAATATCACCAAAATGAAGAAATATGATGTCCATTAAGTTATTAATTTTTTTTCTATGAAATAAAATACATTTTTAATGGCATTTGTCATTTATTAGATCACTTAGAACATCATTTGTTAAATTACAAAATGAAGGAAGTTTCTTAATATCTATTTAATATTTAGTTTATGTTAATGATTTAATTTTCTTTTTATAGATTAAAATATTTTTAAAAGTTTAGAAATTTTAAAAGATAAACAGAATTTATATAATTTCTTATGTATATTTTGCAAATTCCGAGTTTGCGTGAATCTCAAGTCAGGAAATTTACTTCCTCGGTGTCATTGAAATTAAAGAAAAAAATGTCCCCTCTCCCCGCCCCCAAATTTTAAAGAATATAACAATTTTTTATAATTTCTAACAGCGTTTTAAATTTAACAGTATCTCTTTATTTTATGGGGAGGGTTGAAACTTCATACCCCCCCCCCCCGGCCTGATATGCTTAAATCTAAGTACGCTCTTATTATGAATAGTTATGAGATAAAAAAAATAAGATTAACAACGGTAAACTATTATTTGATATTTTCTCTTTTATAGATTTAATAATTACCTGGCTTTTAATGTTAATGAGTTTAACCGTGAAATGATTGCTCATTAGTCATCATTAGAGACAATTATTAATAAATATCGTAAAAAAATAAATAAATTGTTCTTATTACAATAGATTTTAATACCTGCTCATTTCAACTGTATTTAATAAATTAGGTGATAATTAGGGCTCGGATTTCGCCCTATTTGCCTTTTTTTAATTTGTGGCTTAAAATTTAGGCCAATATGATATGTATACGTTTCATGAAATTCTGAATAAAAGAAGAGGCATTTGTTAGTGCCTATAATGCCTATTTTAGCCGATTCTGGGTGTTGGTGCCTATTTCATCTATAAATGCCTTTTTTAGTGCCGATTTTAAGTTCAAATAGCCAATTTCAATTTTTTACGAGCTATACATAGCCTAAATTTAAAATTTTTTTGAATTATCAAGAAAATATTTCAAGGGGGGTAAGGGGGTAATTATCACCTCCCCTCCCCTCCCGAGATTAAAAAAAAAATACTTTTTTTTTCGAAAAAAAATGTATTTTTAATGTAAAATTTTAAAAATTAGTACTTAAAAATTTGATTTGTATTTATATTCTGGCAAACAAGTACAGAATGCGCCTTTAAATTACCGAAATTAAGAAAAAATTGTGTGCTGTGCGACCAGTCACACCAAATTACCAAAAACAAGACATCAATTTTTAAAATTTTTTTATGGGTAATTCCACACCAAGACAACATGGCACTACATGGGCCCATTTCAGATTCAAAAATGCCACCCAAATGCTGATTCCTCATGGCAAACTGATGATAAGTTGATAGAAAGAAAAACATTTTTATGTACATAGCGGCCGTAAAACTCAAAATTAAAATTTCACTCATTTTCAACGTTCCAGAGTACAATTTTGGAAATTTGTTTACAGTTTGAATAGTTTAATGAAAAAATTGGTTTCGAGCACTATTCCTAAGGGAAATTGACCGTAGAATCCAAAAATCACCGAAAAACCCGAAAATTTTCACCTCTAATAGGAGATAATAGAAATATACGAATTTGTGATTTTTAAGGTGTTTTTTTCATTAAATTATTCCCGAAAAACATATATTTTAAAAATTACTTTTCCGTGCTTAAGTTACTCTAAAACATGTGTACTTTGATGGGGTTTAAATATTTTTTTGGGGAAAGCATGTTTAGTAGGTCAAAATTGAGAAAATTCAAAAAACATGTTTTTTTGTGATTTTTACTTCTGCATTCTTTATTAATTTTTATATGTTGCCTATAAGTGTACTTTTTGAGTAATACTATTTTATTCTCCATTAAATTCTGTATAATTAAAAAAAAAAACGTACTAATCCAATGATCTGGGACAATGTTACAACTCTTTAATAGTTCAAATTCACTTAAAGTCATCTCAAAATGTTTTAGTTTTTCATTTTCGTAAAAAGAAACAATTATAGTTTTGGGAAGTAGTTCAAACAAGTTTTAAAATGAAAGACCAGCATAAATTTTAAGTTTTTTTTATTGATAAGATCGTATGCCAAACAATAATTCGTATCGGTGCTCACTTTTTTGCATTGAATGATGTGACTATTTTTTGGAACAAATTCATGAAAATTGCGTGTCCCAGGTACGGTGAATGCTTTACTAGCTCCTATGTCTCGGATTGCATCAACATCTTTTTTCAACACGTACATTATTTCAGCGATGGATGTCCAGGTCAGTACAAAAACTGCAACAATTTCATGTACTTATGCGAACACCTCGCCAAATATGGACTCAGCGCCACCTGCTCGTTTTTCGCGACATCACATGGCAAGTCACCATGCGACGGAATCGGAGGAACGATAAAGCGAGAATCACGAAACGAAAGTTTGCGACGACCGTACAACGAACAAATTCTTGATGTCGAAAAATTGCTGGAGATTTGCAAACAACGGATCGAAAATATACAATGCGAAGTCGTTTAGAAAAAAGATGTTGATGCAATCCGAGACATAGGAGCTAGTAAAGCATTCACCGTACCTGGGACACGCAATTTTCATGAATTTGTTCCAAAAAATAGTCACATCATTCAATGCAAAAAAGTGAGCACCGATACGAATTATTGTTTGGCATACGATCTTATCAATAAAAAAAACTTAAAATTTATGCTGGTCTTTCATTTTAAAACTTGTTTGAACTACTTCCCAAAACTATAATTGTTTCTTTTTACGAAAATGAAAAACTAAAACATTTTGAGATAACTTTAAGTGAATTTGAACTATTAAAGAGTTGTAACATTGTCCCAGATCATTGGATTAGTACGTTTTTTTTTTAATTATACAGAATTTAATGGAGAATAAAATAGTATTACTCAAAAAGTCGTACACTTATAGGCAACATATAAAAATTAATAAAGAATGCAGAAGTAAAAATCACAAAAAAACATGTTTTTTGAATTTTCTCAATTTTGACCTACTAAACATGCTTTCCCCAAAAAAATATTTAAACCCCATCAAAGTACACATGTTTTAGAGTAACTTAAGCACGGAAAAGTAATTTTTTAAAATATATGTTTTTCGGGAATAATTTAATGAAAAAAACACCTTAAAAATCACAAATTCGTATATTTCTCCTATTAGAGGTGAAAATTTTCGGGTTTTTCGGTGATTTTTGGATTCTACGGTCAATTTCCCTTAGGAATAGTGCTCGAAACCAATTTTTTTCATTAAACTATTCAAACTGTAAACAAATTTCCAAAATTGTACTCTGGAACGTTGAAAATGAGTGAAATTTTAATTTTGAGTTTTACGGCCGCTATGTACATAAAAATGTTTTTCTTTCTATCAACTTATCATCAGTTTGCCATGAGGAATCAGCATTTGGGTGGCATTTTTGAATCTGAAATGGGCCCATGTAGTGCCATGTTGTCTTGGTGTGGAATTACCCATATATTATTTCTTAAATAATGCCTTTTAAGTGCCTATTTTTACAATAAATGCCTTTTTAAGTGCCTATTTTAATAATTTTTAGTGCTTAGTTGCAACTAAGCACTAAAAATCTTTAAAATAGGCATGCCTGCCTATTTTAAAGATTTTCAGTGCCTATAAATCCGAGCCCTAGTGATAATAATGGGTGTTGATTTTCCTCAATAATTATGATGTATCATATCTTCCCTTAATAGATTTTCGTTGTTTCTGTTTCTTTAGTATTTTAATCCGCACAGTTGCAAGGGGTGGTGTAGGAGATTAATTAAAAATATCCAGTATCACGGAATTTTAAGAAGATAATAATTAAATAATCAATGAGTAAAAAGAACTTAAACGAGACATTGATGACTCTCTCTGACTCTTGATGACTCGATTATTGGCAACCAAAGATAAAAAATAAAAGATTAATTTATATAAATAAATTTATTAACGACCCGCTTTGACGCACTAGTCCTCGGGGGCTATATCCAAACAAACACAATACAAACTCTCATTTAAAAGAATTAAAATATTAATTATTAATAATATAATATATTATTATAATAGCGGATGGGAGGAAATGGAAGGAGACAGTGAGGTCAGCCGACCCCGCACCCCGGGAATAGAAGCGGGGATAAAAGAAGAAATAGCGGAATTCTTTATATCTGAATTTATTATTTCTATTTGATATAGAAAATAAATGCGAGCCCAACTACTCACTTATCCTACTTTACCATTTTTCTTTTTCCACCATTATTTATTACAAAAAAAAAAGAAATAATTTGCCTGGATAGCCTCCGACCCCCCCCCCCCTCCCCCCTCTCCAGTGGATCCGCGCCTGAAAAATTCATTAATTTAATGATAAAAAGAAATTGATTTGAATTTTTCAATAAAAGCAAATGAATTTTAAGTCACTCACTCATTAATTTTGTTCTTGCGTGTTTTTGTATTGATAAAATTCTTAGCCTTGTCTTATAAGAAAAAATTCTGCCCACTGATGTCTTTCTTTTCTTCTTCTTGCTTGGTTGACTCAATTCTTTTAAGATAACGAAAGAGTTTCCTTTCCTCTTAAATGCGATTATCGACTTTATTTTTTAATCAAAATTCAGCAAAACCAATGACCCAAATAAAAATTAACAATTTCATCTATTTAATAACCACAAACAATTCGAATTCAAAAATGACCCCAAATGGTCATCAAAGCCGCCGAGAGCTAATTCGACTACAGAGGTGATCGATATTTTATATTATTTTTTTAATAATTCAAGCATGTTAGAATAGAATAGTTTGCTTTATTATCTTCAGAGTTAAAATTTTTGCACCGATCTCTTGAAAGATGAAAAAAAAAGAAAATTGTGTATATTCGTATACATAAATACAGAATACTGTATGACGTTTTCAATTTATCAATTCCCTTTTGTTACTAAAATTGAACCAACATGATCGATGATTGATGATATTTTGTTTAATGTCCATGATCAGAAATTTTTAATCTTCTATAATAAAGGAATATAAAGAAAAAAAAATGTTACAATATTAAATATTAAAAATCTGGTGTGACTGCTAGCACAGTATAAAACACTCTCTTACCAAAGGTAAGAGAAAATTGTGTGCTGTTGTGTGCTTGTCACAACAGATTTTTTCTGCAGAGATATTTTTAGTTTCTGACGATATATTTGAATTAGAAATCAAGAATATAATTTTTTTTTTTTAACACTCACACTTTTTTTCTCATTCACACTCTCACATTAACACACACAGACTTTTCGGTAACTTAGGCCTTTTAAGACTTAAACGATACCCGTATGTTTTAATACATCTATTGGGGGTCCAGGCATTCTTATTTAAGCCATTTGTTATCCAAATCCTGCCTGGAGTCCGAACCCGCGACTTTTGGTGTACGAGGTTAGCACGCTAACCCCTATGCCAAGCCCCGAGGGCAATATAAAATTTATAAACAGAGAAAAATATTTATATTTTGTTACCATGGTACCATTTCTCCTATCTTTCTTAAGAAATTCAAGAGTAAAGTGTCCCTCAAACATTTTGAGAGCAAAATGAGAATATAAATTTTAAAGAGCATCTAAAAAGAAATTGATTTTTGAATTTTAATCAAAATCGTTGGAGCAAACTGAGAAAATCAGAAAAAACTGAAAAAGTACAACAGTAAAGTACTAGTACTTTATGGCCGATTTTGTTTAAAAGCTTATTTTCACGCTCCAGGGAGGTGTCTAACTTAAATATAAAATTTCAGCCCAATAGTTTGATTTCTTCATAATTAAAATTGAATACAGACAGACAGACCATGTCGCGAAAACCACTTTTTTTTGATTCAGGGGACCTCAAAAGGTGTATATCCATCAAAATCTCGACATCGAATTTTTGACATGAATCCAACACTTTCTATATAACTGTTATATATATTAACATATATAGAGGTAAGAGAAAGTAAAAAGGGATTTTCAAAAAAAAAACATAGAACAGAAGATTAAAAGACCGGGGAGAGGGGGTTAAAATGATAAGATTCGTTTAATATTTTTCAAAAAAACTTCAATTATTGATAATATCTTAAAAATATTATCTGTAGCTAAAGTTCCGGGCACGAGAATTTCACCAACATCGAGGGATATCGAGGGATGGCAGGCAAGAGTCTCCCACTACCGTTACTTGCGACAAGCGGTCTGGTGCGTAAGCACTGCTAGCTGATTGCGTAGGCGCAAACTATATCTGGCTGACAATGAGAAATGTAGATAGTGGAGGGAGAAAAAGAAGCCTCCCTTCATTGTCTATCTCTCTTTTAAACGTTGAGTAAAAAAGGCCACCCCTTAACTTAACCTAAATATCTGAACTTTATTATTTCCAATGTAAAAGGGCATGCATATCATTAGTTTTTTCTAAAGGAAGCAATTTTAATACTTTATTTTATTCACATGAAGCAATTTTTAAATAGAAAATTATCGAATGGGCTCTTAATTTTAATTTTTTTTTGGGGGAAGTAATTATAAAAAAGAAAAACTTAATTTTTATTATTTTATTAGATTGATTGTCTAAGCACACAGTCTCCCTCTCTGGTGTTTAGTAAAGGCACCATCTTTAAATTTTTACAAATAAGGAAATTTTAATTATTTTACTTTCTCTTACCTCTATATATATGTTAATATATATAGAGAGAGAAAGTATTGGATTCATGTCAAAAATTCGATGTCGAGATTTTGATGGATCTTCACGTTTTGAGGTCCCCTGAATCCAAAAAAAGTGGTTTTCGCGACATGGTCTGTCTGTGGGTGTGTGTGTGTGTGTGTGTGTGTGGTCTGTGTGTGTGTCTGTGTTCAATTTTAAGCATGAAGGAATTGAGCTATGAGGCTGAAATTTTAAATTTAATTTAAACATCCCCCGGGACCGGAAAAATAAGCTTTTAATCAAAATCGGCCAAAGAGTACTAGTACTTTACTGATGTACTTTTTCAGTTTTTTTCGATTTTCTCAAAATTCGCTCTAACGATTTTGATTAAAATTCAAAAATCAATTATTTTTTAGATGCTCTTTCAAATGTATATTCTCGTTTTGCCCTCAAAATTGTTTGAAGCACACTTTACTCTTGTGCTTCATAGGAAAGATAGGAGAAATGGTTGCCATGGTAACAAAATATAAATATTTTCCCATACTTATAAATTTTACATCTGAATTCAAATATTCCCTACTGCCGGGAACTAAATACATGTCGACACAAAAAATCTGGTGTGACAAGCACAGTACACAACTTTCGATTACCGAAGGTAAGAGAAAGTTGTGTGCTGTGCGCCAGTCACACCAGATTTTTTTCATTCTCTTCTTTTACTTTCTCTTACCTATGTATATATGTATATATATATATATATAGAGAGAAAGTATTGGATTCATGTCAAAAATTCGATGTCGAGATTTTGATGGATATACACGTTTTGAGGTCCTCTGAATCCAAAAAAGTGGTTTTCGCGACATGGTCTGTCTGTGGGTGGGTGGGTGGGTGTGTGGGTGGGTGGGTGGGTGTGTGTGTGTTCAGTTTAAAGCATGAAGGAATTGAGCTATGGAGCTGAAATTTTATATTTAAGTTAAACACCCCCCGGGACCGAGAAAATAAGCTTTTAATCAAAATCGACCAAAGAGTACTAGTACTTTACTGATGTACTTTTTAAGTTTTTTTCGATTTTCTCAAAATTCGCTCCAACGATTTTTTTTTAAATTCAAAAATCAATTATTTTTTAGATGCTCTTTAAAATGTATATTCTCATTTTGCGATTGAAATCTTCTGAAGACCACTTTACTCTTGTGTTTCATAGGAAAGATAGGAAAAATGGTTGCCATGGTAACAAAATATAAATATTTTCCCATACTTATAAATTTTACATCTGAATTCCAATGTTCCGTACTGTCGGGAACTAAATATATGTCGACACAAAAAATCTGGTGTGACAAGCACAGAACACAACTTTTTTTTACATCTTGAAAATCGAATGAACGGTACTGTCGGAAACTAAATACATGTCGACACAAAAAATCTGGTGAGACAAGCACAGTACACAACTTTCGATTACCGAAGGTAAGAGAAAGTTGTGTGCTGTGCGCCAGTCACACCAGATTTTTTCTTCTTGACTTCTCTTTCCTGACAGAACGCAAAAGCAATCATTTTCAGGAACTTCTAGTTAGCTCTTGAACCAAATAAGAGGAAACCCTTTGAAAGAGTTTCCGTGCTACAACCCGAGAGATTAAATTCGTCTATTTTGACGAACGATGAAGCGCTCTTAACCTAAATTTAAAAAAAAAGAATTTAATTAACGATAAAGTAATTCATTTTATTTTGACTTTAATTTGAAATCTTTATATTGTCGTTTGATTTATAAAATTTGAAAAAAAAAATGTTGAACATTCTTAGAGCAGTGATTAATCGATTTATTATTATAATTATTTGGAGAAGAATTGAATCCAGAATCCAAGTAGATTATTAAAAGCAAGAATTTGATTGCTACTGTAAAAACAAAATTTGACATTAACGAAGGATAAAAGACTTGACAGGTGCACTATCTTTTTATTTACAAGGACAAATCGACCATTATAAATAGAAAAAATAATTATAATAATAAAAATAATACTGTGGTTTTCATAAAAAAAAACAAACCGGACAACAGATGAAATGATAATAATTATTATTAATAAAAGAAACAAGGAAATAAATGGCGACAAGTGCACTCAGCTGATTGCTATTAAATTCCTTACCTTCAGTCACGCTTCTGATTAAATGACTTCTTTGTCTTTGTTAATGCCTCGAAGTGGAATGGATAGATAGATAGTCATTAAAATGTGCCTGATGCAATCCTTAGGCTAAGTTGCAAACAGTCAATCCTCCTAGCGCCTCTTTTTCATCTCTTTGTCCTTCAAATAATTTGTTGTCTGTGTTAGTTTGATCACGCGGGCAAACCAATACGGGACAAAAGTTAGAGAACAGGAAGGAGACAACGGAAAGTTGATAAATTTTAAGATAGATAGTGGTCTTGGGTGTTGAGATATTAAGTCTAATTAAATGACAGAAATGGGTCAAACTCACGATATTTACGAAACTGTTCACTAAAAATTCCAATTATTGATATTAAACATCATCCCTAACAATTATTCGCTCCAAAAACCTTAATTGATCTGGTCATGTGTGAATCCATCAACCATATATCGATAGCCGATGCTTGCAAAGCCAGCGTATAAATTATTTGATCCGAGATGATGGGGGTTAGAGAAATAATCAAATTGTCTTAAGGCGGGGCAGGAGCGAAGGGGGTTTGCATGTTTTTCCCGCTAAGATGGCGTTGTGTGTCATAAAAAATATGCCCAAAATCTCAAGTATTTAAAAAATTTGCCAAGAGATGTCAGAATGGTAGCTAATAATATTTAATGCATTTGGTTGATTTTCATTGATCTTTTGACAATAAATACTTTATAAATGTTATTATATATTATGTATCTTTTATAAAAGCATAAAAATATATAAATATAGGCCAGATATAGGTCATTAGGCGATCGGCTGTTAGACTAGCCTGCCATCTATTGCAAGAATGCTGAATTCATTTGACAGATGATTTTTAAATAACTCATCTAAGCTTATTTTAAAAATTTCTTAATTATTATGTGAATAATAATAACAATAAATTCATTTTTAAATTAAAAAAAAATTAAAGATTTTTGGGACAGATTGTTTTTTTGAATTTGCTTGATAACAAAAAAATTAATTACAATAATTTTTTAATAAGTCATTAAAAAAATTATAGCTGTCCCAATAATCTCTTATGAATTTAATTCATTTAAAAAAAAAACCGCATTGAAAAATTCCTTTTAATAGTCTAGTTTTTTTTTAAACGTTTAGACGTCGCTCCTGAACCCCCTTGAAGTCTAAAGGCCTCAGATGTCAAAAAGGCGTTCAAATTCAATGTGTTCTTTATTCTAAACTATAATATTACGTTATACAACTAAAGTACCTTTCAGCAGTATATGCAAAAGATTTTTAGGGAACAAATATTTTAATTTTTTTACGGAATAAAAACAAGTTTGTGTGCTTTGAGTATAAACTCATTGTTCAAATTCAACCCTTTGGCGCCATTCAAATATTAAGTAAGCAGCCTAGGAGGGGAAATTTCTTTCCTTGTCCTTACTGAAAAGGGGAGGGTTTTAATTAGCTGCTTATGTCAGAAAAAAAGGTTAAACTAAAATAATTAAATGTTTAGCAAGGAGGGATTAATGATTTGGTTATTATTTGGAGAAAAATTGAATCCAGAATCAAGTTAGAATTTAATTGTTATTCTAGCAACAAAAATCCAAGATTTTTTAGAGAATAGTTTTAAGCTGACAAGGAGCTCTAAAACATCCAAATATTTGCTTTCGTTCTATTTCTATTTAAATGGTCCTTTTCTCATTCAAAAGAGAAGAACAAATTCATTGGAAATGCAAATTGTTCTCGGGAAAACAAAAATATGTCTTTTTCTGCATATACTCTCATTTGCCAAAAAGCATATCAGATTTCCATCACAGCAACCAACCTGCGACATCCAAATGTCAGCATTCATGTCTTAATTGATGGACAATCAATTTAAATGAATTTTTTCATTTATATATTTTGGTGAAAAAAAATTTGAGTAATAAAGAGAAAAAAATTCTTCGCGAGTTAAAAAATATTAAATACCAAGTTTTTTATTTTTTTTATTTTATTAAGGGGTCATTCCACGTCATTTCAACCAGGCCATTTCACCCATAATCTCAGATTTTTATGAAACTTGGTATGTTTGTTCTATATATAGAGATAAGTAACAGCACCAAATTTCAATTTTTTATCTCACTTAGTTTTTGAGTTATGGCACTTTAAAGTTTTGATTTTTTTCACCTTACGCGGCTTGGCTAATGCCAAACAAAATGTGACATGGAAGAGAAAATAATTTCTCATTTATTTATTTGACACCCAATCTTGATGAAATTTTTATGGTAGGTTCTTTAAACAATAAGGAATTAGAAAAAAATATATCACGAATCTAAGTTAATCCTAAAATATAAAAAAAAAATTCATATTGTTGATTTTTTTTTAGTTTTGAAAACGCAAACATGGTTTAGCGCTAAAGCCAATATCTCCAAAAGGGAATGAGATATTCAAGAATTTTTTTTTCTAAATAATCTACATAAAATGAGCTTTAATTTAGTAAAATAAAAATTTTGTGTATTTTGTTCCCTCTATTTCTAAAGTCCATTGCAAGTTTCAATATATAGTTTTACATGCTAAAAAAGGTTTCAAGGGCAAAATGAAAATATACATTTTAAAGAGCATCTAAACAATAATTGATTTATGAATTTTAATAAAAATCGTTGCAGGAAATTTTGAGAAAATTTGAAAAAACTGAAAAAGTACATCAGTAAAGTACTAGTACTCTTTGGTCGATTTTGTTCAAAAGCTTATTTTGAGTGTCCGGGAGGGTACCTAACTTAAATATAAAATTTCAACCTCCTAGCTCAATTCTTTCATGATTTCAAATGGACACTGTGTGTGTGTCTGCTTAAAACTGAACACAGACGAAAACACAATCAATTCAATTGAAAGCATGAAAGGATTGAGCTAGGAGGTTGAAATTTTATATTTAAGTTAGGTACTCTCCCGGACACTCAAAATAAGCTTTTGAACAAAATCGGCCAAAAAGTACTAGTACTTTACTGATGTACTTTTTTCAGTTTTTTCAAATTTTCTCAAAATTTGCTGCAACGATTTTTATTAAAATTCATAAATCAATTATTGTTTAGATGCTCTTTAAAATGTATATTTTCATTTTGCCCTTGAAACCTTTTTAACATGTAAAACTATATATTGAAACTTGCAATGGACTTTAGAAATAGAGGGAACAAAATACACAAAATTTTTATTTTACTAAATTAAAGCTCATTTCATGTAGATTATTTAGAAAAAAAAAATTTCTTGAATATCTCATTCCCTTTTGGAGATATTGGCTTTAGCGCTAAACCATGTTTGCGTTTTCAAAACTAAAAAAAAATCAACAATATGAATTTTCTTTTATATTTTAGGATTAACTTAGATTCGTGATATATTTTTTTTCTAATTCCTTATTGTTTAAAGAACCTACCATAAAAATTTCATCAAGATTGGGTGTCAAATAAGCAAATGAGAAATTATTTTCTCTTCCATGTCACATTTTGTTTGGCATTAGCCAAGCCGCGGAAGGGAAAAAATCAAAACTTTAAAGTGCCATAACTCGAAAACTAAGTGAGATAAAAAATTGAAATTTGGTGCTGTTACTTATCTCTATATATAGAACAAACATACCAAGTTTCATAAAAATCTGAGATTATGGGTGAAAATTTTTTATTTTTTTGGTTGATTTGACGTGGAATGACCCTAAGATCTTTTTCAGCATCGAAGGCTATTTAGACCCCTCTCCAATTCAATTAGATTGATAGTCAATCCAATTGAAATAAATAACGGGATGCGAACCCGCGATCCTACAAATGGCCAGGACGCTAACCACTACACCAAGGCCCAAGGGCAAATACCAAAGTCCACAAGTCATGATTTGCTAAAACTGTAGTGAGAGAGGGAGGGGGGAGGGGGTGATTGAACGACTTGGACGTTCGAAGGATTATAACTTCCCCCAATTGAATACTTTTTAAAGAATAAAAAAACTTTTTTACTTTTATAATTTATTAATAATTTTACTTTTAATATATTATTTTATGTATTGTAAATCACTCACATACAATAGCCACTGGTCAAATGTTATTCTACCAGACCCATTAATGTGATAATAAAAATTTCAAAATTAAAAAAAAGTTATTAGGTAAAGTACTACTTCCGGTTGACGTATTTACTCCAAAACTCGATACAAATCTACAATTTCAGTGTAAGAAGTATAGGCTATACCAAATTTCATCCATCTCACCGCTAGCGTTTTTAAGTAATCTTGTTCACTGACACACATACTAACCTAATTCCAAAATTAATCCAGTGGCCGAGAATCATCAAAATGCCGAAGTTTCATATTTTATTATTATTTTAGTGTAAGATAATCACGCATTTGTAAAGAGTACTAAAAAGTAAATAAGAAATTATATATAATATTTAAGATTATTATATATATCGCGTAGGTAAGCCGCGAAACGGAGATTTACATAATTAGATATTACTTCATGTACCCGAAAAAAGATATAAGGGTGTGCCGCCGGGAGTCGAACCACGGATCCACCGATTTGCGCTCAGTGTGAAGGAGGTTAAAATTGTATATTTAAGTAAGGTGTTCCCCTGGGATGTCACACGAAGCATTTCAACAAAATCACCTCAAAAGAACCAGTACTTTACTTATGCACTTTTTCAATCTATTTCGATTTTCTCAAAACTGGATCTAACGATTTTGATTAAATTTCATAAAACAACTATTTTTTTAGATTTCTCTTTAAAAAGTATATCAGCAAAATTTTTTTTGAAGTATACTTTACTGATGTGGAAGCATTCGTAGCTCAACTCCATCTATGAAACCCAAGTGGTCAAGTTTGAAACTAAGGTGCTATGGGCAACTAAATATATCTAGGTTTTGATGCACAATACAGAACTTCGAAGGTAAGAGAAAGTTGTGCGCTGTGCGTTAAGTCACACCAGATTTTTTATATTTAACCTGTCCAGACATAAGCCTTTAAGAAACGCTTGTAGTTTATTGAACGGTTATTATTCAATCAACAAATGTTCTCTAATTAATCTAATAATAATTTAACTTAACCATTTAACTCTTATGAATGGACGCTCCAGTGAGTAACTGTGCGTGTACGAGTAGAAGCGGCTATAAACCTTGAGACAAATTTTACTCTTTAATTTTGTTGTTATTCAATTCGTTTGCGTTTGATTGATTTTTTCTTTTTTTTTTTTTTTTTTTTTGAAATGTCATTGACTTACATTGTGTTGTGTCTCTCTGTGTTGAGAAGGCCAAAGGGTTCATAAAAAAAAAGCAAAAAGGGGAGGGAAGAGAGCCCTGCTGCAACTGCCCCTCTCGATTGCATCAGAAATTTATGCAGACTCGTATTATTAAAGTGAACGTGGAATCCCATTGCCTGCCGTCATCAAATTTCTTCGTAGTCTATAATTAGATATAAAAAATACACGTGCATTTTAGGATCAGGATTTTTGTATTAACCGGGACAAAATTCTCGGGAATAAAACTTTCATGATGAGCCATTCTTCGAGGCTAGAATTTCATTTAATTCGCAAAATTTTATGAATTATTCATAATTAAAAGAATATAATTAATATTTATTTTTACAAATTGACGATTGGGTTTTCAGGTCTCCCTAAGATCAAAATATGTGGGACAAAATATTATGGACCCTAAACGGTCAAATAATTTATAATTTTTTTCTTCTATATACGCTCTTGATCTCTCATGCCCGATAATAATCTCTATTTGGCGAAATTATAATTATTAAAAAATAACAAAATTATTATTATTATTATTTTTTTTTTTGGAAAGAAAATTCAGGAATAAAAAATTATGTGAGTTCTTTAGACTTTAAAAAAAGAACAAAACGAGACTTTATTAATATTGGCTCATTGGATTTTACTTTTTTTTTTTACAAAGGTTAGAAGTAGGGTCCGACCGAAACATGATTTTCAGCCAAAACCGAAACTTGTATTTCCTATAAAAAATTCATATCATTTTACCTTTTTTTTTTTATTTTGAAATTTTTTTCCGCACTGCGGAAAATTTTTTCCCCTCCCGTGAAAATCATTTTTACCTTTTTTTAGGGAGACTAAATTTTTACCGCACCTTTTCCGCTTTTTTGACCTTTTTTTGCATGCGAGTCTCATCCCATCTTTTCAAACTCATTTCGGCCGGCCGAAAGTTTCGGCTACTTTTTGGCCGAAGCCAGGATTTTTTGGCCGAAACTCGCCGAAGGCGTGAACCGAAACCGAATATTAGGTCAGTTCCTAGTTAGAAATAAGTTATGTTTTGTGCAGTATGATGATTTATAATATTTTTTGCATAATCATAATTATAATATTTTTAAAACAGCTTTAAGGTTCAAAAACGCCAAAAATGCTTTTTTATTAACTTAATCTGTACTGAAGGTATTTTTCTTTAGAATCGCTCCATCGAAGAGGATGAAACTATAAAATTATAGTTCTAGTCTCTATTTAAATTTAGGGTGAATCGGTAAAAAAAAAAAACGCTTCAATATTTTTTAAGAACCATAATAATATCAGCATCCTGGACCAAATTTTTTGACGTTTGTCTTCAACTGTGTATTAAATTTCATAACAATCTATTGAGGATTTAATTTTTAATAAAAACAAAAATCTAATCTCCTTTAAAACGTTGTTAGGACTCTAATTAATAAATAGTCAATTTTTACTTTTTTTATTAATATCGGAAATTAATATAATTT
>JAKCPI010012554.1:0-51394 GCA_023213315.1 Euborellia annulipes
CATTGAGTAATAGATATTATCTATGCCAGGAGATGAGTCTTTAGAGTTATGAAGGACTTTTCTAATTCATACATAGTAAAAGGCATATCTAGTATGTCTGATGAATAAGATGCATCTGACATTTCCCGGTTTTCCAGTGGAACTGACGGAGGAGCCAGTCGGTCCAAAAATTCTTCAATAACTGCTCAGGGTAGGATACTTATTTTTGTAGATATTAACTCCCCTTAATTTTACTTATGTTTTTCCATATCTCCTTACTGGAAGTAGACGGGTTGATGGAAGAACAAAATACTTTCCATGAAGACCGCTTTGCTTCAAGGATTACCCTTTTAGCTAAAGCTTGCGCCTTTCTAAGGGATATGTAATTATGAAGAACTGGGTTTCTTTTATATTGGGTGTGAGCGAGTTTTCTATTCTTGATAGCCTCCCCAACTTCCGGAGTCCACCAACACACTACAGGCTTTTTCCCCAAATATGGTTTGGTCCAAGGAATAGAGACTTCTACTGCCAAGTTTATTGCCTCAATTAAAAAGTCATACCGACTAGAAGCCGAGAAGAAATACGGAGGATCATGAAGTTTACCTATGAGGGATGTTTGGAAAAGAGGCCAATTGGCAGATTTTAATTTTAGTCTTGGATTGAAAGAGCCAGGTGGATTTGGCATGGGAGTCATTTTTTTAATATGGATCGGGAAATGGTCCGAGCCCATGGTGTCCTCTAATACTTCCCACATGAATTGGGTAAATAAAGAAGATGAACAAAACGATACATCAGGGATGGATTGATTGTCTGAGCCAAAAGTCAATCTTGTGGACGAGCCATCATTAAGTGGGATTAAATCATATTTATCTGCAAACTCTGAGAGACATTGCCCCGCACGGTCTTGCCAGTTACAGCCCCATTCTTGCGACTTACTGTTGAAATCCCCAAGGAACATATAGGGAGGAGGAATTTGTTGAAATACTGAAGTCCAGTCATCACTTGAAAGGTAAGTCATCGGCTTGCAGTAGCACGACACGATGGACATTTTACTTTTATCGGACAATGTTACTTGGGTGCCGCAGATTTGTATTAGCGGCGATGGAGAAATTATGTGTAGATTTACAAAGTCCAATTTTTTATCTATTAATATAAGACTGCCCCCTTTTCCATCATATCTATCTGCTCTAATGACATTGTACCCTTTTATTTTGAAATCTAGTGCCGGTTTCAACCACGTTTCTGAAATTGCTGCTACGCTTATATTCAGGTCTTTTAGCATAATTTCCAGGCTGCCCTTATTAGAGGCGACCGAGCGCGCATTCCATTGAACTATAGAGAAATGTTTACTATTTAGGCCTCTATTCATAATTAATTTTTTTTTTTTTTTCGAATGCTACTAGAAATATATAAATAAAATAAATATTTGTATATGAAAACTTTAGTAAATATATGTACTAACAATAAATAACTATAAGAAATACTTGTATATGTAAAATCTCACAAATATATGTGCTAGGAATAAATAACTATAAAAATACTTGTATATATGTAAAATTTAGCAAAATAAGTAACTATAAAAATACTTGTAAATTTCAGAAATACTTGTACACGTAAAATTTATCAAATATATAGTTTATTGTTATTAAATTTTATATATATATATATATATATATATATATTAGAAATGAATAGCTATAAAAATACTTGTATACATAGAATTTAGCAAATATATGCCCTAGAAATAGACAATTTTAAGATATTTGTACTAAGCTCAAAGTGATATTCTGAAAATGATAGCTTCTAAGCTCAACTAATAGGCTCATTAAGGTCTGCATTATTTGTGAGTTCCCTGACAAAATATTCAGAATCTTCTGAAGGAAGATTAAAAGATGCTATAGGAATATCCAGTGAGATTATTTTTTGCAAGATACTCTGCAAAATAGTGTTAAACCTCTCTGGATTATTTAGATGTTTTGTATACATGGAGTTTGATAATATAGGGGTCCTCGCGTCAATGCTATTACTTATATTTTGAATTTGTTCAAAGTGTGGCCTCTCTACTGCTTTCGGAGTGGGTACCGACCGAACTGAGATTATTTTGTGTTTCTTACTTGTTACTGCTGATATATCGTTTTTCCTTTTGAGTACTTGGGAGAAAGAAACCGCTTCATCCGTAAAGTTGTTTTGGGGAGCAGAAGTGGAGCTAGAAGAAGTTTGTAAGTTGGACGATACTTTTCGAGAGTAGGTAGTCTTGTTTTTTAAACTTAAATGCGCCTCTTTAATCGACATAAGATTTTCTGAAATTAATTTTTTAACTTCCTTTTGGGCTAAGAAAGTGGGACACTTTCCGTCCGTAGCAAGATGTTTGCCCTTGCAATTTAGGCAGGTAGGCTCAGGGGCCTGACATTCATCTATTTTATGAGTATCCCCACACCGAGGACAGCGGGGGTAAGAAGACTGAGATTTATACGAGCAAATTGCGTGAAAGTGACCGAAACTATAACATAATTGGCACTGAACAACTCTTTGGACGAACACATCCACCTTACAAATGACTTCGAGGATTTTTACTTCGGGAGGGATACGTTGACCCCTAAATGTAAGCACTACCAAAGGGGTTGGGACCCGACTATCTCCTGTCTTTTTGAAAATTCGCCTAGCTTTTGTAATTGGTTGAAATGAGCTGGTGAACTCTACTATTTCTTCCTCTGTCAAAGAATAATCCACGTCTCTGATTAATCCTTGTCTATATAACATAAAATTTGGGATATAACATACGAGATTATTCTCTTTCCAAAATGGCATACTTTTCAACTTATTTGCGCTACTACAATTGATCATTTCTATTTTTATTAAATATCTATCGATTACTTTAATGGACAAAATGTTTTTATATAGATCCACACAATTAACTCTGATTAGCTTACCAATAAACATGGGATGAATTTTTTTCCCTATTATGTCCATATTTTCTAAGTATAAGTAATAGGGGCCTATGTCAAATTGTTCATAATTATTACTTAGACATGAGAGATGATATCTTGTTTTATTCTTGCTTGATATCTCACCCGACGGCCTATTCTCTGGAACATTTGAAGAGGACGGCGCCCTTGGTGTTGCCTGCACCGGTGGTGTTTGGGATGACGATGGAACCGCCTGGGACGGTGACCCTTGGAATGGCGATGAGATTACTTGTGATGGAAACGCCTGGAACGACGGTAGTGATGCCTGCGAGGACCCCTCCTCTCTACCTTCGTCACTGGCTTGACCTATTCTTTGACTATGGCAAAGACTATATTCTTCGGCGTCTTGATGATTTTGATCCACTACGGGAAATTCTTGATCCATCCCCGTGTCATTAATCACATTCAGGGCGGATAAAATCGCGAACGAAGCGTCCATTGACCCACCCTCATCTCCGGAGAGATTATTGTCTATGTCCCCCATGGGCTGATTTCAACCCAGGGGTACACTTAATTAAACTACCACCAACCTTTTTTTTTTTGTTTTATCACAATAAACACTCACTGAATCACTAAAATAACACAAAAACTTGAACTAAATACTAATTTAAATTAAAAAAGAAGAAATATTTGAGAGCGAGGCAAAATTTTTGTTTTGATCGCAATCACGGCCAATTTGAAGTCCTCAACGTCCCTTGAAAAACAAAAAAAAAAACAAAAAGAAGAAGAAACAATAATAATAATTGTCGAAATGTGATGTGACCAACAACTTGATTCATTTACAACGCAACTTTTCTTGTTCTATTCAATCGATTTTTAATTTTATTGAAGCGAAACATTTTTATACACGGTCAGAGGCGTAGTCAGAAATTTTTGATGCGGTGGGTTCCCCCTCCCTCCGTTCAAGACAACACTTGCCCCCGCCCCCCAGTAATGAAGCATCTAATGAAATAAATCAATTTTCAAACTACGGTATAGCCTATATTCTAAAAAATTTGCTACAGGAAATATATTACAACAATCTACATGATTAGTAAGATTCAACTAATCTATTGATAAAATTACTAATACCAATAAAAAAAGCGAAAGTACTTTTATTTTTTTAAATACAATACAATTGCAAAATTACTAGCGCAAATTATCAGATTTTTGCTTTCTCTTACCTTTATGTATATGTTAATATATAGAGAGAGAAAGTATTGGATTCATGTCAAAAAATCGATGTCGAGATTTTGATGGATATACGCGTTTTGAGGTCCCCTGAATCCAAAAAAGTGGTTTTCGCGACATGGTCTGTCTGTCTGTGTATGTTCAATTTAAAGCATGAAGGAATTGAGATATTAAGTTGAAATTTTATATTAAATTTAGGCACCCCTAAGGGGGGGGAAAAAATAAGCTTTTGAAGTTTTTTTAATCCAAAATCGGCCAAAAAGAAATAGTACTTTACTGATGTACTTTTTCAGTTTTTTTTTTTTGATTTTCTCGAAATTCGCTATCACGATTTTGATTAAAATTCAAAAATTAATTATTTTTTAGATGCTCTTCCCAATGTATATTCTCACTTTGCCATTAAAATCTTCTGAAGACCACTTTACTCTTGTACTTCATAGGAAAGATAAGATAAATGATTGCCATGGTAACAAAATACAAATATTTTCCCACACTTCTAAATTTTACACCCCCCCCCCCCCCCCCCCCTCCCTCCCTCCCGTGCCTACGCATATGTACACCATAGAGCAAGTTGATTCCAGACCCTGAAACTCTTAATCGATTCCACTCTATTGAAGAGCAAATTGAGATTTTGTTGGGCAATGAAGCCACTTTGGAATAAATAAAAAGGGCTACTCGACTCGATGCAATTATATCTCGAAGTTAATAAATCCAAAATTCAATAGGAATTTTATTCATTGAAAATTATCTGACCAATTTCCTAATCTTTTTACCTATCGCTTAGAAGTTTCACTTCTCTAGCGTTTTGACTGAATTTTTAAAGCTGTAGGAATGGAATTTTCTAAGATAAAAACACGTGTATTGATATTAAACACAAGAGAAGGGAAATTCATATTCCTATTAGGAAAACGGTTCTAATCTCGTTGCTTCGATAACTGTCTTTTTCTTGTTGCCTGGTGGCGTTATGGAGCAAGGAAAATTTCAAATTTTCTGAACTTTTACGCACATGAGCGAATAGCAAATAATTAAATAAAATATTTTTTTATTTAATCTCACTGGCTGGCTGTAAAGTCGCTGCGAATCCTGAATTTTTATTTTCTTTTTTACCCCGTCCTACAACATCTGGAGACCTATATACATACTTATTATCCAAATAACGTCTTATTAATTACAATCACTTGGTCTGGTTCAAAAAAGTAAAATTAATATTTTAGTTCAGATCTATTTGAATGTAGTTACATCGACAGCTGCCTTTTATTTGCTTCCTGCTGACGTAACCCAAATTTACTAAACTTTTGCGCACGTAAGCGAATCATTCTCTCAGAAGTAGAGAGTGCATCACTTTCGTAACAGAAATCGAACTTTCCCTTCAAAATCTCATCGAAAATCCGATCTCTTAAATTTATCGTTTCAAACAAAAGATAGATTAACAACATATTTTATTTTTAATATAAACTAATCTCGATCTCGGAATTTTTATCTCGATTGAAACAATGCTTATAGAAAACCAGAATCATTTTAATTTGAATTGAAAAGATACCGGAAAAAGAAAAAAAAAAAAAGAGCTTGGAAGCTGTGTCATCTATTATCTTGTTTAATTTGTTAATTTGATTAAAGCTTTTGCATTTAAAGGACGACGAACGAAAATCACCTCAAAAGGTCTCTTATCACTTGCCTTTGCCAAAAGGTGTAACATCAAACATATTTACATACAAGTCGACGGGGCTCTACCTTTAAATGTATATCTGTATAATTAAATATTATCTCATCTCTCTCTCTCATTTGATTCGTATTTAAATGATCTTCCAGCTTAAATGATGTAGCTATCTACTAGAGCTTCTTGTTTTCTTTTAATGAAGTTTTTTTAATCAAAATCGGCCAAAGAGTAGGCCTACTAGTACTTAACTGATGTAATTTTTCAGTTTTTTTATATTTTATCAAAATTTGCTCAAATGATTTTAAGTAAAATTCAAAAATCAATTATTTTTAGATGCTCTTTAAAATTTATATTCTCATTTTGTCATTGAAATCTCCTGAAGGCCGCTTTACTCTTGTACCCCGTAGAAAAGATAGGTTGCCATGGTAACAAAATATAAATATTTTCCCATACTTATAAATTTTACATCTTGAATTCTAATATATCGGCGGAAACTAAATATATGTCGACACAAAAAATCTGGTGTGACAAGCACAGAACACAACTTTCGATTACCGAAAGTAAGAGATATTTGTGTGCTGTTCGCCAGTCACACCAGATTTTTAAATCTTGAATTCTAATCTATCAGCGGAAATTAAATATATGTCGACTCAAAAAATCTGGTGTAACAAGCACAGAACTCAACTACCCGTGGGCTCCTGAGCGAATATTTATAAATTTTATTACATCATGATTTCTAAAATATCGGCGGAAACTAAATATATGTCGACACAAAAAATCTGTTGTGATAAGCACAGAATGCAACTCCCTCTTATCAAAGGTAAGAGAAAGTTGTGTGCTGCGAGACCTGCCACACCAGATTTTTTTTAATTTGAATATTTAAATTGAATATGAAAAATCCCATAGATTTGAACGTACGCAGTATTTGTATTTGTTGATATAACAGACACAAATTTATTCTTAAAAAAAGTTTCAATATTTTAAATTTAAATTTAATTCTAATGGTTATTTTCTTAACCAAATTCTTTACTCTAAATACTTTTTTTTTCCCCCTACGGATAAGTTTTTCTTTTTTTTTTTTTTCTTTGCGATTGCTCGAGCTCTTTTAAGTGAAATGCTAAATGGAACTTTCATTCGCTGTTAGTTGCTTAAAACTCCAATAAATAAATTATCCTTTTTAAAAGTGAACCTGTTAAAAGTCAATAGACATCAATTTGCATTTTGGTTTTAGCAAAAAAAAAAAAAAAAAAAAAAACGGCTTAAAGAGCACTTCATCTCTGAAATAACCACTTAATTAATTATTTTTCCTGATATAAAAAAATCTGGTGTGAATGGTCGCACAGCACACAACTTTCTCTTACCTTTGGTAATTGAAATAACGTGTGGTTGTAATAATTTCAATGGCAAAATGAGAATATACATTTTAAAGAGCATCTAAAAAATAATTGATTTATGAATTTTAATCAAAATCGTTGAAGCGAATTTCGAGAAAAAAAAAAAACTGGAATAGTACATTAGTAAAGTACTAGTACTCTTTGGCAGATTTTGTTCAAAAGCTGCATGTCACGTGCCAGGGGGGTTCCTAACTTAAATATAAAATTTCTACCTATTAGCTCTTTTCCTTCTTGAGATATTTGGTTCACAGACACACAGAACATGTTGCGAAAACCACTTTTTTTGGAGTCAGGGAATCTCAAAACGTGTATTTCCATCACAATCTCGTCATCGAATTTTTGACATGAATCCAATACTTTCTCTCTATATATAGGTAAGAGAAAGTAATTATCATTTCGTCTGACGTTTCTAGGATCTTCAACAGCGGGTTCTTCCCAGGATCAAATCTAGGGGGGGGGGGGCGGGTCATGGTCGTCCAGATTGTGACATAGGTTTTTTTTTTTTTATATATAGGGAAAAAGACTTCCAATTAAAATGCCTCGAGTCCTAACAACAAAATTCATTCCCCGTTTGGTTACCCCTGGTGCATCGTGCACTATGACACACACCACACCACCTGTCTCTGGCCGAGGCCAACACCCGGTACCTCATGAAATGACCGGCTAGGTGACTCAAGATAATTCTTGTTTTTTTTTTTTTACACCATTTCAGTGTGGTAAAAAACTGAATATTCGCCATCGCCCTACCTAATTTTGTTTCGTTTCATCACTTTATAAACATTTAATTTTTTTTTCTTGCCCCCCTCCCCTTGCCCCTCGCTGGGTATTCCCATGTTCCAAAGATTTGAACTAAATTTTAGTTTTTTTGAAATTCCAAGACTTGAATATAGACTAATTTTTCTTTTTTTATTAAAGCAATATCCATTTTAATAATAATAGCTATTTTATTTATTTGTTTTTTGAATTTATTTCAGTTCTTTGTTCTCTATCAAAGGACTTTGTGGATTTTTTTCTGGTAGATTAAGCTTCATTCAATTCAATTCAACCTTTAAATTACACTCAACCCCCCCCCTCTCTCTCTCATGTATCATGATAGAAACTTAATTTTCAAACGAAGGGAATTTTAATCAAAGCTTAAATTTATTTTTTCAATTTTTTTTTTTTATTAACAATTTTGTTTCTGCTATTTAAATTATTATAGTTTCTATTTCTTAAATTAAAAAAAAAAAATGGTATGACTGGTCGCACAGCACACAACTCTCTCTTCAGTAATTGAAAGTTGTGTTCTGTGCTTGTCACACCAGATTTTTCGTGTCGACATATATTTAGTTTCCGCCGATATATTATAATTCAAGATGTAAAATTTATAATTATGTGAACATATTTATATTCTGTTACCATGGTAACCATTTCTCCTATCTTCCCTATGGAGTGCAAGAGTAAAGTGTGCTTCAAAAGATTTCAAGAACAAAATGAGAATATACATTTTAAAGAGAATCTAAGAAATAATTGATTTTTGAATTTAAAAAAAAAAATCGTTGAAACAAATTTTGAGAAAATCGAAAAAAACTGAAAAAGTACATCAGTAAAGTACTAGTACTTTTTGGCCGATTTTGTTCAAAAGCTTCGTGTCACGTCCCATGGGGGTGCCTAACTTAAATATAAAATTTCAACCTCAATTCCTTCAAACTTTAAATTTAATATAGACACACAGATAGACAGACCATGTTTCGGCCTCCCACTTTTTTAGACTCAAGGGACCTCAAACCTGTATTTCCTTCAAAATCTCCACATCACATTTTACTTTCTCTTACCTATGTATATATGTAATATATATATAGAGAGAAAGTATTGGATTCATGTCAAAAATTCAATGTCGAGATTTTGATGGATCTTCACGTTTTGAGGTCCCCTGAATCCAAAAAAGTGGTTTTCATGACATGGTCTGTCTGTGGGTGGGTCTGTGGGTATGTGTTCAATTTTAAGCATGAAGGAATTGAGCAACGAGGTTGAAATTTTATATTTAAGTTAAACACCCCCGGGACCGGAAAAATAAGCTTTTAATCAAAATCGACCAAAGAATACTAGTACTTTATTGATGTACTTTTTCAGTTTTTTTCGATTTTCTCAAAATTTGCTCCAACGATTTTTTTTTAAATTCAAAAATCAATTATTTTTTAGATGCTCTTTAAATTGTATATTCTCATTTTGTGATTGAAATCTTCTGAAGACCACTTTACTCTTGTGCTTCATAGGAAAGATAGGAGAAATGGTTGCCATGGTAACAACATATAAATATTTTGCCATACTTATAAATTTTACATCTTGAAAATCAAATGTACCCTACTGTCGGAAACTAAATACATGTCGGCACAAAAAATCTGGTGAGACAAGCACAGTACACAACTTTCGATTACCGAAGGTAAGAGAAAGTTGTGTGCTGTGCTCAGTCACACCAGATTTTTTTACATGAACCCACTACTTTCTCTATATATACATATGTCCAAACTTTCTACCCTTGGTATACAACCTAGGTACGCTACCAACTACACCAAGCCCGTGAGCTACTCTTACTTGTTAGTAAAATATTATTTTCACTTTCTATTTCCTCCCTCCTTTAATCTTTCATTGACTCTATTAAGTAAAAAAAAAAAAATAAAAACTTAACCCGCCTCAGAGTTTTTTTCCAACTCATTTGAAATGTTTAGCCGTTAAAGTGAGGATAAAATGTCACTACACAGGGAGGGGACCGTCTTCCCATTGAATGAATCGACTTAATTAAAAACTTCCTCTCAACTGGCTTTTGTATTACATCCCACTTTAGAATGCATAAGTAAAACTTGCAAACGCATTATCCGTTGGTTAGTTAATTCACACACGGGAGGTGATATTTTTCCTAATGATTAATCTAGAATAATTAAAAACACATTTAGGGGGTGGAATAAGCAATTAATTAAGAAAGGGCAAGGATTAGAGAATGGCTGCTAACAATGCAAGGCAACAAAGCTGCTTTTTAATTATCTCCGATTAAACAATAGCCTTTATTCTTATCTATATATAGAGAAAATATTGGATTCATGTCAAAAATTCGATGTCGAGATTTTGATGGATGTAAACGTTTTGAGGTCCCCTGAATTCAAAAAATCTGGTGTGACTGGCGCACAGCACACAACTTTCTCTTACCCTTCGGTAAGAGAAAGTTGCGCACTGTGCTGGTCACACCAGATTTTTTGTGTCGAGATATATTTAGTTTCCGATAGCACCTTAGTTTCAAACTTGCATTTTAAATGTTGACTGCTTCAAATAAACTATGGTTATTTTTCAAAATTTTAATCTCATATTTGGACATTTTTTTTTTTTTTTTTTTTTTTTTTTTTTTATTGTTGGGCTTCAAGGCCATACAATTTCTCATTACAATATTTTATAATACAAAAACATGATACAAAAACATAGTATAAAACATGATACAAAAACATAGTATAAAAACATAATACAAGAATAAGATAGAAAAACATAATAAAAGAACACATTAGAATAACATCATAAAAGAACACAATAGAAATACATAATATAATAACACCTTAGAAAAACAAAAAATAAAAGAACATAATAGAAAGACATAGTATAAGAACACATTAGAAAAACATATATACAAGAACACAATAGCAAAATATAATACCATACAATAACATAATACAATTACAAAATAACATTGTACAAATGTAGGTATTTGGACATTTTATACACAATATAGAATCGTAAATAAATACAAAATTTCATAAGAATTGGAAAAAAAAAAAATTTTAAATGCCTAAAAAGTTCTAAAGGGGACCCCCCCTTTTGAATCGAAATTAACATACAAATCCCTATAGGAAATTAACATTAGGCCTATGCGAAGATAAGGTGGAAAGGGGAATTTAAAAAGAGTAGAGAGAGACGATAATGTTTGCAAGTGAGAGAGAGACATATATGTTTTCTTTGAAACAATTAAAGACACAAATAAATATTTTTTTTTTTTTTTTTTTTTTTTTTTTTTAAAAAAACATTCACACTTTTTTCTCATTCACACTCACACTCGCACACACATTCACACTGTCTTTTCGGCAGCTCAGGCCATATAAGACATTTACGATAACCGTTATTTATGAATTTATATATATTAGGGTCCAGGCATTTTTATTTAAGCCATCTGGTATCCAGATGGCTTAAATAAAATCATCGGACTGCCTGGGGTCCGAACCCGCGACGTTTGGTATATGAGGGGTTAGCACGCTAACCTCTACACCACGCCCCGTGGGCCAAATAAATTTAAAAAAAAAAAAAATGGGAATTTAAATAATAATTGATTTTTAATCTAATAAAAAGAAAAAGATTTAAATTCCGTTACCATGGCAACCATTTCTATCTTTCCTATGAAGAACAAGAGTAAAGTGGTCTTCAGAAGATTTCAACGGCAAAATGAGAATATACATTTTAAAGAGCATCTAAAAAATAGTTCATTTATGAATTTAAAAAAAAAAAAAATCCTTGGAGGGAATTTTGAGAAAATCGAAAAAAACTGAAAAAGTACATCAGTAAAGTACTAGTACTTTTTGGCCGATTTTGTTCAAAAGCTTATTTTGAGATTCTTCAAAGGTACCTAAGTTAAATATAAAATTTCAATCCGCTAGCTCAACTCCTTCATGCTAAAAATCTGTCCACACATACAGACACACGCACACACACACACACACACACACACACACACACACATACATACACACACACACACAGACCAATTTGCGGGACCCACTTTTTTTGGACTCAGGGGACCTCAAAACATGTATATCCATCAAAATCTCGACATCGAATTTTTGACATGATCGCAATACTTTCTCTCCTATATATTTCATATATAGGGTACGAGAAAGTAAAAAGTGGTTTTCGCGACATGGTCTGTCTGTGTCTGTCTCTCTGTGAATAAAATATCTCAAGAACGAAAAGAGCTATGAGTTTGAAAATTTATATTTAAGTTAGGCACCCCCATGGGACGTGACACGAAGTTTTTGAACAAAATCGACCAAAGAGTACTAGTACTTTACTGATGCACTTTTTCAGTTTTTTTTTCTATTTTCTCAAAATTCGCTCCAACGATTTTTTTTTAAATTCCAAAATCAATTATTTTTTTAGATTCTCTTTCAAATGTATATTTTCATTTTGTCATTGGAATCTTCTGAAGACCACTTTACTCTTGTACTCCATAGAAAAGATAGGAGAAATGGTTGCCATGGTAACAAAATATAAATATTTTCTCATATAAATTTTACATCTTGAAAATTGAATGTACCGTACTGTCGGAAATTGAATACATGTCGACACAAAAAATCTGGTGTGACAAGCACAGCATACAACTTTCGATTACTGTAAGGTAAGAGTGCTGTGCGCCAGTCACACCAGATTTTTTATTATAAAAAAATATTAAATTAGGTGTATTTTGGGAATTGAAGATTCCTTTTTTTTCATTAAAATTAAATATTTTTAACCAAAAATAGAAACCCTTTTTTTTTTTTTAAAAAAAAAAAATTTTTTATTAAAAAAATATTAAATATATTTTTTAAAAAAGGGGGTTTAGAAGTTGAAAATGAAATTGATAAAAATTGTTGTAATAAAAAGTTTCCGTGTAAAGAAAACAAATTTAAAATTTAAATCACTGGGGAGATTATTTCTCTTTATATCTAGAAGAGACTTTAAAAACGTGTATTTCTCTTGAAATGCGTGCGCGATAATTTTTATTATTTAAAAAATAAATCAAAATATTTTATTAATTTATAATGGGATTCCAATCAATTTAAATAAATAGGGACGGAGTCTAAATGGCATCCGATGCCGAAAAAATCTGGTGTGACTGTCGCACAGCACACAACTTTCTCTCACCTTCGGTAATCGAAAGTTGTGTTCTGTGCTTGGCACACCAGATTTTTCGTGTTATGTATTTACCAGTAGGGTACATTCGATTTTCAAAATGTTAAATAATATTTATATTTTGTTACCATGGCAACCATTTCTCCGACTAGAGTTATTTTGTTCAGAGACAGACACACACAGACAGACCATGTGTGTGAAATAAAAAGAAAAAAAAAACCATGTGTGTGAAAAGCACTTTTTTGGACTCAGGGGACCTCAAAACGTGTATATCCGTCAAAATCTCGTCATCGAATTTTTGACATGAATCTAATACATTTTCTGTCTATATATTAACATATATAGAGGTAAGAGAAAGTAAAAAACCTTAATAAAAAATAAGTATTTATTGATAATAGGGGTGGGTAAATAAAATAAGTCCTTTACAAATTATTTTAATCCAAATTTATCCCTAATAAATAAATAAATACAAAAAATATCACTTGGAAGTATTTTATTTAAATTGCGATGAGTTTTAAGGGTGCGTTTATGAAGTGAGTCTTTTAATAGTTATTTAATTTGGAATTTGTTCCCAACGGAATAAATCCCCGTTAGTTTGCAAGTAAATAGAATTTTTTTTTAATAGAGAATTTATTTAATATTTTTGTCCGCTCAGAGAGGAATGCGATCTATCTAAGCTGGCTTTCTTGCTGCCTACCTGCCAGGCGTCTCTTGTCTTTTAGATATATTCGAGACGAGACACGAGTCATTCGGTTCAGCTCCACTCTCTCTCTCTCTCTCTCTCTCTCTCGTGTGTGTTTAGTTTATTTTATATTGTGTTGTGATTTGTGCAAATAAGACGTTCATCCCCCAACCTCATTACACCACACCCCGTTTGGTCATCTTATCATTAAGGTAATGAATATTTTCATAACGAATTTTTATTTTCAATTTTTATTTTCTCTCAACATATACTTATAAAATTAACCAATTTTTAATTATATGATGAAGTCTTGTACCCCAAGGGGGGGGAGAGGGGTGAGAAAGGGTGTAAATCACCCCTTCTAATAAACAAAATAGTATTTTTCTTTAAAAATAAATTTTTTTTTTTGTAAAATTTTTACTTTTAAGCAAATGGATTACTTTCTCTCCCTCCTCACCCTCTACCACCCTAGAGAATTTAATTTTCCTATAATATTTAATAAGAAATTTTTATTAAATAGGCCTAAATAGAAAATATTCTTAAACTTTTATCTCTCATTAGTGTTATAGTGATTTTTGGAGGTGGAATTTGTTTTTTATTGCCAGTGCTTTCTTCTGCACTCGCCTCCCCTATTTATTTATAATTAAAAAAAAATTCAAATGGCTTAAATAGAAATGCCTAAACCCCCAATATGTATATTAATCAATAACGGATATCGTCAAAGTCTTTTATGGTCTGAGTTACCGAAAAGACTGTGTGAATGTATGCGTGAGTGTGAGTGTGATTGAGAAAAAGTGAGTGTTGAAAAAAAAAAACATTCTACAAGCCTGTATTTCCATCTTTCGTTTCGTGAATATATTTCACTACAAACAAAGTTTCCTTTGTGTGTAGTTTTATGTAGAATTCGATCCCCCTCGGCTCACACATCCCCTTATAGATATTTATTAATTCAAATTCACCCTACTCTACAAATCTTCTTAATACAGTATATAGTTATTTTATATAACGTTTGATTGAGTAAAAAATTATTCAAATTTTTTACTTTCTCTTATTTTTTACTTGAAATTAAAAAAAAATCTTCTGGTACATGTACTTCATAGGAATGATATGGGAAATAGTTGCGCATCTCCCAATGGCCAGGGGCTAAAAGGGTGGAATATAAAAAATAATTCTATATAAAGTAGAGCCTGCGGAATGCTAGAAAGGGCGGATACAAGGGGGGGGGGGTAAAGGGGGTAATTACCCCCTCCCCCGAGATTCGAAAAAATACCTTTTTTTCGCAAAAAAATTTATTTTTAATGTAAAATTTTTAAAATTAATACTTAAAAATTTGATGTGTATTTATATTCTGGCAAACAAATACAGAATGCGCTTTTAAATTACCGAAATAAAAAAAAAATAGTGTGCTGTGCGACGAGTCACACCAGATTACCCCCCCCCCCCCCCGAGAAACACCTCTGGATCCGCCCTTGAATGCTAGACACAAAAAAATCTGATGTGACAAACAAGGAACACAACTTTCGATTACCGAAGGTTGTGTGGTGCGCTACAGTCACACCAAATTTTTTTTCTTTTTATCAGAAGTAAATTTATTTTATTTTTTTTATTTCTAAAGAACATTTGAAAAATATACATATATAATTAAACACTGACGCTCGTTATTCGTCCTAACTCATAAAAAAAAAGAAAAAATCTCTCTCTAAATATTGATTGGCACAAGCAGAGATCATCATTTCAATTGCAAATCTCCATTTATTCTGTTGAAATTTTAAATAATCATATAAAAAAAAAAAAAATATGAAAATTTATTTTGACTTCCTTATTTCAAATAAAATTTCATAAAAAACTGCCGAGCCAATTTATGCTTTCAACTCTTAAACGCATATGTGTTTCCCTTGAAGGGGTATTTGGAGTCACGAGGGGAAAGGGGGGGGGTTTAAAAAATATCCTATTTTTTTCATCTTTCACTATCGATTTATCGTCAGAGATAAATTTTATAAATTGCCTTTTTTGAACAGGAATATTTATAGTATTTTGTATTTTACCTTAAAAGGTTTTAGAATACATTTTTAACCAATAAAGAAAAAAAAAAAAAATAGAAAAAAGAAATTCGATCTTGCCTTTTACTTTTCTATATAAAATATTCCATAGGTTATAAAAGATGAAATTTTTATACAATTCAATTTTTTACCCACCTGAAAAAATATTACAAGAGATAAGAAAACAATTATCTAGCCAATGAATAAATAAATAAAAGAGATAGAAAAATATTAAATTTTGCAAGGTGGAATATATTTAACCCCTTTTCACTCAAGAATTTAAGTAAGCTTATTTGATTTACTCGAGCTCTTTGAATGTATTAATACTGTAAAAAAAAAATTTCGCCACTGAATTATACGGTGTATCGACGTTTGGTTAGAAAATTATAACGCAGAATTTAAGAGCTATTCTACTGGCTGTGCCACCCCCGCCTGCACCCCGTGGGCTGCTCTCTAGGTGGCTCGCATTGTGCCATATACATTTAAAAAATTACTATTGTATTTTTTGTTAAAATATTTACATTACAACGTTTCGGCCACAGAGTGGCCAACAAATAAACCACAGTTAAACCGAAAATCAAATTCTTTTACTAATGATAACAACTGTGAAAACTTCCGCTACACCAGGGGGGGAGAATGTTTACAAGTTTTTTAGTTCAGATGATGAGTGGCTAGATGGCTCCACTAGGCTGGATGTTTTCCTTCGAAAGATATGTTAAGCTGTCAGTGCATGGGCGTACCCAGCGAAGGGCAGGAGGGCATCTGCCTCCCCCCCCCCTAGAAGCAAGAAAAAAAAATTAAATGCTTATAAAGTGATGAAATGAATCAAAATTAGGTAGGGCGATAGCGACAGGGACTCGGGTTTTTATGCCTTTAATTCGAAGGTTTTTCCCCTATATATATGAAAAAGCTACGTCACAATCTGGACCGCCATGATCTGCCCCCCCCCCCCTCGACGACCATGATCTGCCCCCCCTCTAGATTTGATCCTGGGTACGCCCTTGTGTCACTGGCTTAAAAATCTTAATATAAATGAATTAACTTTTTTAAACTAATAAATTACTTTTAATTACAAATTTTTTACAATTTATAAATGACCTTTTGTCAAAAAAAAATTTAAAAGATACTACGTGCCATTTAAGTAGCTTAAAAAAAAATTAAAATTTTAAAGGAGAAAAAAGTAGAAAAAAAAAAAGGGGTGCTTTGAAATATCATAATGCAATTTAAAAGGTGTACGAGAGAGTAAAGGAGTCAGTATTTAGAGCATGTGAATTGCAATAGGCTCGGGTTCAAATCTCTCTGGGAGCAGGCTTTTTTTTCCACCCCGATAGGGATCCTTAACGATTATTACTTTCTCTTACCCTATATTTTTCTATTATTTTGATATTTTTGAGTTACTAACTGACCTGTAGGCCTAGAAATAAAAACATTGAATTAAAAAAAAAAAAAAAAAAACGAAAATAAAATTTTTTTGGTTGCGTCATTGGTCATTGAAAAAAAAAAAAATCGTAATTTTATCAATATTTTCATTGCGATCCCACGCTTTTATTTTTAAATATTTCACATTTAAAAAAATTAACATTCTACAATAAGAAATTCACTGCACTTAAAAAAACAAAAAAATTTTACTATCCTGCATTATAAAGGAAAAAAAATTTGCTCAGCATTAGCTTTTATTATTAAGCTATTTGCATAAAAACTTAAAGGAGAAAGGATTTTATAGTACTATGAAATTTGCTACTTTTAGTTTTTATGCACGTTGCCTAATTATCATCTCTCATGGAGTCTTCTTATATTTTACTCCAGGAAAGAAAATAAAATTTCTCCTTTAACATGGAAACAAAAAAACAAAAAAAAAAACTTTAGTAGGCCTATCATCTTTCATTCTGGCTATTCTGTAGTCTTTTGAAAAGACGCAAAGATTTATCAACTGTTTCTAAAAAAAAATAAAAAAAACTCGAATTAAAGTTTCCCTCCTCTATCTACTTTAAAAAAAAATTTTGATTTTTATCTTTAAAAAAATTTTTTTTTTAAAAAAAAAAGGGGGGGGGGGGGGGGGCGAAAAAATAAAAAAAAAAAAATGCAATTTCCTCTTTTCATACGCGTTGTTCATGTCTAATTTATACTTCTTTAAATACAAATCAGGAGCGTATATAGGAATTTTTTCGAGGGGCCTGATCTCAAAAATTTTAATTTCGCGGAACATTTCCTCTTTTGCGGAACTAAAATTTTTTCCTGCCCGTAAAAATATTTTACCTTTTTTTTTTTAGAGATGAAAAATTTTTTTCCCACCCGCGGAACCAAAATTTTTCCCCATGTGACGCCCGGGGAACATTTGATCTTTTACGGAACCAAAATTTTTTCCCGTCCGTGGAAGTATTTTACCTTTTTTTTTTTTAGGGACGCAAAAATTTTGCCATCCGCGGAACAATCTCTCTTTTACGGAACCTTTATTTTCGTGCTGCGGGGCCGAGCAAACATTTCGGGGGTGGTGGGGGGGGGGCGAGACCCATTATTGTCTCTATATCCCTATATGTGTATATGCATTTGGAAAATTTCGGGGGGGGGGGGGCCCCTTATATACGCTCCTGATACAAATTGATTAAATTCAGGAATAACCCTGATGAGACATTCACAATTCTGTGCGTTCACTCACACCATTAACAATACCTTGAACTCCCTCAGGAAAGTTTTTCAACTTGGTTTTTTTATTTTATTTTTTTGTATGTCTAATAATTTTCCTTTGGGTATTTGGCAACCCCCCAGAGGGTTTTTGTCCCCCATAGATCACTTCAATATATAAAAGGTTTTTCTCAAAAGTCCAACTTAGAGATGTCACCTCCCCCCCCTCCCCACCTAGTTTCAATATTTGCTTTCATACTGCTGTTATATAACATGATATACTTTATAAAAAAAAAAAAAAAAAGATTTTATTTTATTTCTTAATATTTATTTTTCTCTTGTCCCTTTCCGGGGGACTTTATTGGAAAAGATAGTCAAATAAAACAGCGAGTAAAGTTAAGGACAACTTGAAGAAAGAAATAAATACATAGTAATAATATCATAATAATACAATTCCTTCTGGTCCAGAATGATCCTCTTAGTTGGCGAAATTCAAAGTATTTTAAGCTGGCTTAAACCAGCAGAAGTTGTTTCTTTAAAAAATATTTATTAAATATTTAGTGATCGATTTCACCAATATAATGACATCTTAAATAATAATTTTGAGTTTATAACAAATAAATTACTTTAAGATGTCATTAAGAAAAAAAAATCTGGTGGCACAGCACACAACTTTCTCTTACCTTCGGTAATTGAAAGTTGTGCTCTGTGCTTGTCATATCAGATTTTTTTGTGTCGACATATTTCAAAGGTCAAAATGAGAATATCAGTGGCGTCCTTTGATTTTTATAAAATTTTATATTATTTTAAATAAAATATTACAAAATATATCTACGAGTATATAAACTGGACAAAATTAAACAATTAATGAAATTAAAGATATTTTGGCCAAATTTAAGTATCTATTTGTAAGTAAATTTTAAGAAAAAAAAAATGTTTGCCCCCTCCCCCAAGAAAAAAAAGTTAAAATGGCGCCACTTGAGAATATACATTTTAAAGAGCATCTAAAAAATAATTGATTTGTGAATTTTAATCAAATGCGTTGGAACAGAAAATTGAAAAACTAAAAAAAAAAGTACATCGATATAGTACTAGTACTTTTGGCCAATTTTGTTCAAAAGCTTCGTGTCACGTCCCAGTTAGGTCCCCCTCGTACTTAACACAATCAAGATTGGACAGCTCCAGGTTGAGAATTGTTTATAAGCTTAGGACCATCTATACGCTTGTCAGCGAAAAAAAAAACTCGCTCTTACAGAGATTTAAGTAACGTACCCCCATTGGGACGTGAGACGAAGCTTTTGAACAAAATCGGCCAAAAAGTACAGGTACAGTGACCGCCACAATTATGCCCCCACCTGATAGTTAGAGCCTTAAGTATATGGTGTATAATGAAATAATTTTAATGATCGAAAAGGTAAAACGTAAAATCTGGTGCAGATGATTTTATTTTACCTTTTCAAATTTAAAATTATTTCACCATATAGGTGTACAGTGAGGGACAATATTAAGTCCCACCCATGCGTTTTCTACTTCTGATTATTTCATTGTTTTTATAAAAGAAAATGAAAATCTTTATTGGAAATTTTATAGGTTTGGACCATGAAAGTTTCCATTAAAAAATACATAATATTTTTTTTAAAAACAATGAAATAATCACAAGTAGAAAACGTATGGGTGGGACTTAATATTGTCCTTCACTGTACCATATACTTAGGGCTCTAGCTACCAGGCGAGGAAGTTTATTTCATTTCACTTGCTGTCATACTGAATGCTTTACTCTCTCGGTCACTTTGCTTTATGCTATTTCGAAGCTTTTTTAAGATACTTAAATGGCACGTAGTACTATTAAATTTTTTTTTTTTTGACAAAAGGTCATTTATAAATTGTAAAAAATTTATAATTAAAAGTAATTTATTAGTTTAAAAATGTTAATTCATTTATATCCAGATTTTTAAGCCACTGACAAAGTGAAGGAAAACAGCCTAGTATTGCCATCTAGCCACTTGTCATATAACTAAAAGAAACTTATAAACATTCTTCCCAAAGAACTGTCTTTTTGACATAAATCCAATACTTTCTCTCTAAATATATCTAAATATATCGATATTAACATATATAGAGGTAAGAGAAAGTAAAAATCCATTAGTGGGATCAGGGCCGTGCGGATGGGGGGCGACCGGGGCCTTTGCCCAGGGCGCAAATTTTGAAGGGGCGCAAGTGCAGATGAATCTTTGAATCAAAATTTAGCGTCTCTAAAAAAAAAAATATTTTTACGGGCGAAAAAAATTTTGGTTCGGAGGCGCCAAACGGGAAAAAATTTCGGTCCCGGGGGCGGCAAAATTTAGCGTCTCTAAAAAATAGGTAAAACATTATTGTGACAATGTAAAAAATATATACAAAGGGCGCTAAAGGACTAACTTGCCCCGGGCGCTGAATAACCTAGGCACGGCCCTGAGTGTGATAGTCATTTGAGTTGCCTACTTTATAAGCGATGATTTTAGCTCCGAATTGAATTTAAAAATATTATTAAGAATAAAAAGGATAAAAATATGTATGTATGTAGGTAAAGATGAAAGTCATTTCATGCAGGAAGTCAAAAGCACATATCGGAGGCAGTATAAAGCAAAGTTTAAGAGACAAGCAACTTCTCTCTCTCTCTCTCTCTCTCTCTCTCTCTCTCCTTCTCTTTAGAACAATATTCTGGATAAACCAAGTTTTGATATCTCAAGCTTAACTAACGTTCCATATATTTCTTGTTAGTTTAATACGAACATAAATATACAACAAAAGTGAATTTCAATTGCAGATTGAAAACAATGACTCCCCCCCACCCTTCCCCTCCCCTATCTCCCCACGCCCATTTCGATGCCTATGAATATTAAAGTTTAAGAGATTGCCATTACATGTTACAAATGAAGTTGCGATTTATGAATTTTTTTTTTGTTTTTTTTTGAATGAATGAAATATATGTATAGAAAAATGTTGGTTGTTTGTGAGATGATTTATGTGAGATAATAAAAATTAACTGGAAACATTGAGAGGGAAAGAGAGAGATCGATGTCGTTATCTAAAAAAAATATATATATATATATTTTGGAACACACAAAAAATAAAAATTGCAGTGATTTATTTGAATTTTGAATTGAATTAAAAATAAATATATTTATTATATTGGAAATTAATCCAACGATTTTCTATTAGTTTTTTTATGGGAAGTATAGATCATTCCGTTTGTGGGGTTGGCATCAACATGACCGGGGGGAGGGGGTGAGCTTGATTATTAAGTTTTTGTCTTATTTGTTCCTCATACCCCTAAATTGTACCACCTACGTTATAGGCACTAAAAATTCTTTTTCTACTTCTGGAGGTAATTTCTAACATCGGCTGTTTTTTTTTTTGTATCGTCGTTAGCGTAAATATTCGTTTTAGCATATGCCTCTTCAGAGTTGGCTTTGGGACACCGTCCCCGTAAGTCCTACTTACTTCGTTTATCCCCATGTCGCCATTTTGCAGCGAGGAAATGGCTCTTGACATAAAAACGGCATTCCATTTACCAGATTTTTTTCCATCTTGTGCCATCAATGTTGTACATTCATGGAGACACAGAGTGGTACAATTTAGGGGAATCTCCATTTTGTACAAACAATAGCATAACTAGATTAGTTTTACCATTATTCATTCATTTGCAGCACGATTTCATAAGTAATAGGATACAATAAAAAACTCAAATAATGAAGAATTACTTATTTTTGTTGTAATCCGTGTATTGCTGTTTAAATGAATACAATTTCTCACAAGGAACACGTAAATTCACAAACACAAACAAACACAATCCTCACACTTTCAACTCTCCCCCCAACAGGCACCTTCTCTTTCCCCCGGGGGTTTTCCCCCTTTTTTCTCCTCCTTTTTTTTTTTTTTTCTTCCTGGCTGGTGGATGGTTTTTGGTTGCCCCCCCCCCCCAAAAAAAAAAAAAAAAAAAATTACTGAAATATATATATTTGAGTAATTAATTAGTTAAAATGTAAGAGTCTAATTCGGCCACTTGCTTCGCCATTGACTGGGGAGCTTGCACTAGGGCAAAAAATAACCACTCTCAGAGTCACTGGTCGCTTAGTACAGCAGGAATGTTAGTGGTACAATTATGGAACTGGTATAAATTAAGCACACTTCCCCTTTTTAAGTTTGGCACCCTCATGGGATCTTGAAATCTTATGAACACTACTTTATTCTTGTAAATATTGGATTCAAGTTAAAAATTCGATGTCGAGATTTTGATGGATATACATACATGTTTTGAGGTTCCCTGATTCCAAAAAAGTGGTTTTCGCGACATGGTCTGTATGTCTGTGTGTGTGTCTGTGAACAAAATATCTCAAGAAAGGAAAGAGCTAGGAGGTTGAAATTTTATATTTAAGTTAGGCATTCCCCAGGGACGTGACAGCTTTAGAACAACATTAGCCAAAGAGTACTAGTACTTTACTGATGTAATTTTTCCGTTTTTTTTTTTTTCGATTTTCTCAAAATTTGGTCCAACGATTTTGAGTAAAAATCAAAAATCAATTATTTTTTAGATGCTCTTTAAAATGTATATTCTCATACTCTGATTGCTCGGGGTCACCAATGCCGAGCTTTCACCGCGCTTGGCATTACTTAACCGCAACGATTGTTACTCTTCTCCGTTGTCAAGCCCCCCCCGGCAAATGTTACATCTTGAATTCAAGACCCGTATTGTCGGGAACTAAATAAATGTCGACACAAAAAATCTGGTGTGACAAGCACAGAACACAACTTTAGATTACCGAAGTTAAGAGAAAGTTGTGTGCTGTGCGACCAGTCATACCAGATGTTTTCAAAGAGCTTCATTAAGAGAACGTTGTGTAAATTTTTTTTTTCCATTTTACATACCAGGCTCTAAGGGCTGTGCGCATTCCATAAATTGCAAACAGCTACCCTGGAATATTTAGCTATCTGCTAACCACCATTCCATTTGCCCGGGCTTATGGACCACTCATTATTTAAAATAAATTAAAAATTTTGTCTTAAGTTATTTATTTTCTTTTAACTCTCATTCACGCTCACACATCACATGCACACAGTGTTTTCGGCAACCCAGGGCATATCTTTTGACGATAACCGTAATTTGAATATATATGTATTTGGGGTCCAGGCATTCTTATTTAAGCCATTTTCTTTTAACTCGTGAATCATATTGAATCAATAGCACAAGCATTAGACTGGGTGATTCTACCCTTACTGCATCCCTACAGTCACTAGATCATAGAAGAAGAGTATCTGCACTATCTCTCTTCTACAGGTATTACCATGGTCAATGCTCTGCCGAATTAAAATCAATTATCCCACCCAATGCAACATATTCACGGAACACAAGAGAGGCATCTTCCCAGCATCCCTATGCTGTTCAGATCACGACTAACAGAACAAATCAATTTCATTCTTCCTTTGTCCCCATGACCTCCCGTGATTGGAACAAGCTCCCTGCGTCTATCTTCCCCAAAACCTACAATCTTCAGACTTTCAAGTCTAACCTCAACAGGCATCTTCTCAGTTCCCGCAGTTGAGTTTCCCCTTTATGCTTCTCCTTTTGTTTTTATTTTCTTCCTGGCTGCATGTGACTATTGGTCATTATAGGTCTTCGGACCTTATGCACCCATTCCAAAAAAAAAAAAAAAAGAAGAAGCGTCACTTGTATCTCTACTTTAAGAAAAATTTTTTTGTCTTCATTAATAATTTTGGAATTCGTTTAAATTTTCAACTTCTTAGAGAGATTTTAAATAAAAAATGAAATTGACCAAGGACAAATAAATTTGATAGATTCAAGAATATTTTATAGCCCTTAAGACGTTCTTTTCGGCTTTATTTTTAAATGAATCCATTTTAAATATGTAAAATTTAATACTTTGGTAAAAGTTTCCTGACTCTTTGTCTCTCTTAGGCTATTCTTATATCATTTAAGTGTTCAAACAAAAAAAGTTTACTTCTTTATCGATTTATCGATTCCAACATGTCTATATATTCTATTAAAATTCAGCCAGGGAAATATATTTCTCCCTCCCCCTCCCCTTCACCCCTCTTATATTTGAAATGCTAATTTTATAAGAACCACTCAATCGGCTTATGTATGTAAGAAAAGAAACCGAACCCCATATTGATGGTAGCGAGCGAGACTTGGCTTCCAGTTGCATTAATGGGGTGGGATATTCGTTCCTAACCCTTTGGCTTGGCTAAACGAAATCCATCTGGATTAGATGCAAAACAAGTAACGTTTTTAAATTAAAAATATATCCATCCAACTTTATAAATAATATTTATTTCAATCATGTTAGCCCCGAGGAAGCCTCATCTCAAAATTTCTTAAGAAGGGAGCAAGGGCGGATCCAGAGGTGTTTCTCGGGGAGGGGGGGTAATTTGGTGTGATCGTCGCACAGCACACAATTTTTTCTTAATTTCGGAAATTTAAAGGCGCATTCTGTACTTGTTTGCCAGAATATAAATACAAATCAAATTTTTAAATATTTTACATTAAAAATAATTTTTTTTTTAAATATTTTTTTCAAATCTCGGAGGGAGTAATTACCCCCTTTACCCCCCCCCCCCCATCTGTATCCGCCCCCCTTGGAAGGGAGGGGATCTGGTCTTTTAATTAATTCATGTTTCTTACCCGGTGCGGAAGCTCTCTCACTAACATTTATGATTTATTTTTACTTTCTCTTACCCTATATATATATGAAATTTTTTTTTTTTTTATTTTAATTAAATGACCGTCGGGAAACTATTTGATCAATTGCAAAGAAAGTGTGTTTCAGATATAGGTATCCGAGAAATTTTTTTTTTTTAATTAGTGCATAAGTTTGACTTTTTTTTTAAACACTCACACTTGTTTCTCATTCACACTCACATTCGCACACACATACACCCAGTCTTTTTCGGCAACTTAGGCCATATAAAACCACTGGTTCCCAACCGGTGTGCCCCAAGGGTGCCGCGAGAATGCCCCAAGGGGTGCCGCGAGATATTTAGATGAATAAAAAAAAAATAATAATAAAATAAAGAGACGGAAAAAATTTTTTGTTAAAAAAAAGGTAAAATGATTTTCACTTTTCACGGGAGGGGAAAAAATTTTCCGCAGGGAGGGTGCCCCTAGTGTGTAATGTTATTACCAACGCCCTTTTGGGGTGCCGTGGACTTCAAAAGGTTGGGAAACACTGCTTTAAACGATACTAGTATTTATAATCGTATATATTTATTTGGGGTCCAATCATTCTTATTTAATCTCCCATTTGGTATCCAAATGGCTTAAATAAAATAATCCGACTGCCTGGGATCCGAACCCCCCGACCCTTGGGTATACAATGTAGGTGCGGGGACATCTGACTTCTTATTCTCCGACATCCGCAAGCACTGGTTAGCATATTGCAAATGTAACCAGTGACTCTGGTCTCGGTATATATAAAATATATAGAGAAAGTATTGCAGTCATGTCAAAAATTCGATGCCGAGATTCTCTAAAAACGCATTCGCGTCGCTTGGGTTTTTTCCCCCCCGGAAGGGGGCGAAATTTGTTAGGTTCCTCCCCCCCCAGGGGGCGATGGGGCGCGGCCTCTCTCTTTCGCGCCCGTTTTTTTTTTTAATACTCTTCCCCCTCCGAGGATATAATAGAAATAAAAAAAAAAAAATAAAAAATTTTTAAAAAAAAAAAATTTTTTTTAATTTAGATAGATATACATGTTTTGAGGTTCCCTAAGTCCAAAAAAGTGAGTCCCGCAAATTGCTCTGTCTGTGTGTGTGTTCAATTTAAAGCATGAAGGAAATGAGTTACGAGGTTGAAATTGGAGCGTGTCACGAAGCTTTTGAACAAAATCGACCAAAGAGTACTAGTACTTTACTGATGCACTTTTTCAGTTTTTTTTTCGATTTTCTCAAAATTTGCTCCAAGGATTTTGATTAAAATTCATAAATAATTTTTTAGATGCTTTTTGAAATGTATATTCTCATTTTGCCATTAAAATCTTCTGAATCTTATACTTCATAGGAAAGATAGGAGAGATGGTTGCCATGGTAACAAAATATAAATATTTTCCCACGTTTATAAATTTTGTAACAAGCACAGAACACAACTTTCGATTACCGAAGGTAAGAGAAAGTTGTGTGCTGTGCGACAGTCACGCCAGATTTTCTCCTCTTAGGCCTGTCCATCTTCATTTCCACTTCTTTATTAAGCAAAGAAAGAAAAAAAATTTATCCCAATAATTTTTTTTTTTTTAATATAAATTTTTATAATTTTTCTTATATTAAAAAAAAAATGAAAATTCATTCTTTCACATTTATCATCATTCATTTTCAAATAATAATAAAAAGAATATCAAAAGGCTAATGAAAAGATTTTTTTAATTTAAAAATAAACTCTTTTAAGAAAGCCAGGGAGAGAGAATCGCGCTTTTTGTAGAGAAGAGAAGATATTTTTAAAAATTAAAATTCATGCATATTGTATAGAGGTGATGATTAAAAATATACAGCTTTAATAAAGCCAAGAAACGCCTTATGAGATTGCATTTTTTTTCTTTTCTAAGGAAATATAAAGTTTCAAATACTGAGATTTTCTTTTTTCTTTCTTGTAGATATTTTCTTATTTTATTGTAGAGTTGGGTTTATCTGAGATATTTGCTGATTGAATGAGTTTCTTTGATTTAAAAGCTATTTATAACAAATATATTCAAAAAAGAATTTGATTTTCACTTTAACTGTGGTTTATTTGTAAACATTACAACGTTTCAGTCACTCATTCTGTGGCCGTCTTCAGGCACAATCCAGCTAAGATTACAAAGGTTGTTACATCTCTGACAATCTCATTTGAATTAGTTGAGAAAAACCGCATCCCGACATGCACGCCATCTGCATTGCATGAACGATCGCAGCGCCTCTATATACAATCTGACACGAAATATAAATATTGTATTTTTAAAAATAGTATATACTCTCTAAACTAAACACATAGGAGAAGAAAATTAATTAATTAAAAATAAAAAAATAAATAAATAAATAATATAATAGTTTGTATTTATACATTTTTTTCAGCAATAAAAATTTTTGTTTGTATTTATAAAATCGGGGGGGGGGGGCGTCTAAATATTTTTAAGGGAGGCGTGATAACAACACAGTTTGTTAACCACTGATTTAGGGTATGACTTTATTGAATAAATGTTTAAATTACATTACGCTGATAGCTACCTGGGGACGTTGCACACGCTCGGGGTCACCAATCCCAAACTTTGACTTCGTTTGGGATTAAAAAAAAAAAAAAAAACACACACACACTTTTTTCCCATTCACACACACATTTCAGCAACTTAGACCATATAAGACGCGATTGGGATTGCTTAACAGCAACGATTTTGGTGACTGTTGCTTTTCTCTGTTGCCAGGTTATTATTCCAATCCAGTGCCTGCTTGAGGATTTGTTTACATTCATAGATACATAAATGTTTGCTCATGCATTGCCTATGAGAGGATTCGTAATTTCAACAAATAACAACTCTGCCTGGACTCCGATATTCTTTATATATATTATTCATAATAACGGTTATCGTATAAAGTCTTATATGACCTAAGTTGCCGAAAAGACTGTGTGAGTGTAAAAAAAAAAAACAATAAAATAAGAATGCCTGGTCCCCCAATAGATATATTTACAAATAACGAGTATCGTTAAGTTTAAAGTCTTAATATTAGAAAGAAATGTTGGTTTATGGGTTAGTTCACTTTTTTCTCTTGTCAGCAATTATCCATTTCATTCGTTGTTCTCGTTTCCAACTTGCTTGTAGAATTTGTAATCAATGTTCTTGCAGTTAACTACGCAGGAGGTTACGTGACGCATATTTATTTATTTTTTGCTTAATAATGCACGGATACGTAAATTTCAATCAAGGGCGGATACAAGGGGGGGGGGGAGGGAAGTAACCCCCCCCAAATTTTAAAAAAAAAAAAATTTTTTCTAAAAAAATATGTAATTTAAAATTAAAAATAAAAAATAATTAATAATTATATTAATTTTAATTTTATTTTTATTAAAAAAAATAAAAATATAACTTAAAAATATAAAAAAAAAAAAAAAAAAAAATGAGGGGTGAGACAAAACACACCACCCCCCCCCCCCCCCCCCCAAACAACCCCCCTGAATTTCAATAGTAAATAGTGGTCCGCCGAAAGTTCCTTGTTTGGCCACGGCGCGCGCTGCAAGGATTCGTGGTTCCCTCACCTCCTAGTTCGCATCCAGCGAATACAAAACAACCAACTCCAATGAATTGCTTGTTTGTGACAAATTCGTTTCAAGGATGAATTTCCCTGTTACTAGAAGTGAGATTATCACCTCACTTTCTTCATATTTATTTTTTCCGAAAGCAGTTCTCGAAATCAACAGTTTAACCGCTAAGACCTCAACTTTAATGAAAGTAATATCTTGAAATTATTTGCGACATTAGAAACTCCTTGTATAAAAATAATATTAATCTTGATCTCTCGAAATTCAGTTTAAATTACAGCTACTACTTTTTTATTTTCGCCATATAATAAAAACATAGAATCTTATCTTTTTAGTACTATCATTAAAATCTCAACTTTTGCAATTGGTACAAGAACGACGACGACGGTCTGGTCTTTTAGATCTCAATTTGCTTGAATATCCTTCTCATCTTCTCCTTCAAAGAAAATAATTGCCTCTATCATTTTACAATGTGCCCATTTTCCCTTTTCTCTGATCTACTTTTAATTTCAAACAATCAAATGAATTTTGTTTTTTTCTCGTTTCATCTTATCCAATTAAATCAATAATTGTTTCCACGGGAATACCTGAACGGCGATCACGATTTACCCAAACCAAGGCTGGTTTTCTACTCCCATTGAGGCGTCAGACCTTTACTTTCGCAGCTAATATTCTAAATTCTAAACATAGAACAAATAAGAGAAGCTAGTAATTATTTCGTTTAATAAAACCTATTAGACTAACGTTTCGATCTTTTTTAAGCCCATCTTCAGACCTTTAAGGGCTGTCAGTCATCCGAAGAACCAAACGTCAACCAAAAGACGCACTTTCACTAGTCACAACAAGAGGGCTTTTTAACTGTAGGTGTTGTGGAAAGCCCCTCCAAAAATTCCTTTTTTCCTTCGACTATTAAAGAGTAAAGGGAAATATTTACTTACTGCTCTTCTTTATCCTACTAAATCCACATCTTTTAAGATAAATTTCTTTTCGTCAGTAGGCCTATATTTGTCAAATTAAATATTTGTTTCTCTTTTTTTTATAGTTCTTTTTTTTAAGGAATTGAGACAAAAAGACTATTACTTACAGTGACGTCATTTGAGTTTTTGCTTGTGGGGGAACAAAATTTTTTTTACTTCCTGTGATACCTAATTTATATACATATAAACATATATATACCTCTATATGTTTATCTATACCATCTTCTACACTTATTTATAAAGAAAGAGTATGAGTATGCGTTTGTTTGTTTTTAGGGGCTAATTTACTATTTTTTCCAAAGCCTTGGGGACGGGGCAAATGCCCCTTCCCTCCTCAAATGACGTCCCTACTTGGTCGACGTTTCGGTTTCTTACAAAAATTTTTTTTTTCTTGCCTCCCCATAAAAAGTTTAATTTCTATATCCGGGCATTCACAATCATTCCATCCATCCAAAAACTGACCTTAAGTGGGGAAAAACAATGGATCATGTGGACTGATAGGATGAGTTGGATTCTCCTGTCAGTAGGTCTATACAGTATACGACGTATGTTTTTCTTTTTTAATAGTTCTTGTTTTATTTTGATACAAATCTGTCGACTTTTCGACTTCATCCGTTCTTAGGGCATGGTGCTTACAAAAAATATTTTTTCTTTTAAGGAAATAATAAAAATTATTTTATTTTAATTGAAGAGATCTGGCGCAGATAGTGCTAACCCACAAATATATTGTTTTGAGATATTTAAATTTTAAACTTGTAAACAAAATAAACACAAATAGGAAGTTTTTTTTGCTACTGTCACTCTAATAGCAATATAAGATTGAGAAACAAATTGTATAATTAGTGCAGACCTTTATTCAATTGATGGTGCTGAAAAGTCGGTTTTGTCACAATTGTGGGTTAGCACTATCTGCTGCCTTCAATTCTAGTCCAGATCTTACCGAAAGATGCACTTTTACCATTCACGAGAGGTTTGAGAGAGGCCCTATAATTCCTTTTTCCTTTAAAACAATACTAATTTAATAATGATACAGTAGAATTGCTTCATTAATTAATTTCCGTAATTATAAAAATTATAAACAGAATACAATATTTTAAAATAAACCTACATTTATTATTACCTCATTTAAATGTAAAATTAATTTAGAAAGTTTCACTTCCCTCTGTTCAGATAAGATAAGAATCCCCTTGTTTGCAAATTTAACTTTGAGTGTATCATCAACTTCCTTAGCTTATGAAGTGGAAATGAAAAAAAAAAAAAAAAAAACTTTGTGTATAAGTATGTGAGAGAGGGCAAATTGAATTTAAATTGTCAAAAAAAAAACTTTTATTATAAATATATAATTTTTTTGTGAAATTTTTTCGCCACTATCAGTTTTGACTGAGGTATTTTTATGTTGAGGATTAAGGGGCTTCAGGAGGCAAGCTGTTCGCATGCTTTTGCCGATAAGAGGGCGTTAGGGGTCTTAAAAACTTTGTCAATGAGCCCTACTATTACGGACATTTGCCAACAGATGGCAACGATACTAATTATTTAAATACGATATTTTAGGTTAAAATATGAATAGTAAATATTAAAATGTTAATGTTGACACTGCCTGTTTGTTGCAGGTGATCAAAGACTACCAGCTGTTCATGGTAGTGGGAGTGCTTCTAGTCATCGATTTGGCAATTATGACCACCTGGCAAGTTGCTGACCCTTTTTACCGGGAGACCAAAAAAATGGAGCCTTATGTAAGTCTCATTTATTATTATTATTTTTTTTTTTCATACCATATTATTTACAAATATGATTTTTATTTTTTAAACATTCACACTTTTTTTTTTTTTTAAACACTCACACTTGGGGGTTTGACAAGTTTGAACTAGCGCTGACGCCAAGTGCCCCAAAGTTTTGCTGTCTGACTGTTAGATTCCAATTTTATATTCTATTTGCTCGTTGTCTCACACTGTTACAAATTTTAAGCTTTCAGAAAACAGTTTATAAATGCTAATAAATATTACAACTTTACCGGATTATTCCCTCCCTTGGCCCCGGTACTTCAAGTGATGACTCTAGAGTATCTTTCCATCACTAAAATGCACCCTATTCTGGAAATATTAGCCTTAAGAAAACTCTTGCCCATTTTCGTCGCTAGTTCTTGACTATTATATTCTTTGACGTTGTTCAATCTTTCAAGGTTGTTTTAGAAATTTTTTTTTATATTCTTGTTTCGAAAAATCGGTCTGTGCTTAATATTGTTTCTTAGAAAATGGATTTTTTAATAAAAACAAAAGTTGTTGTTTGTATTTACAATATATTTTGTTTTCTATATTAAATGAAAAGTGGTAGATAAATATTTACCAGTTTCATTTTAGATACGTGTAGGTTAGGTAATTATGTATGTACATATTTTCTAACAAAATTTAATCAGTGTAAAAGCATACTCAAAGACGTTTAAAAATAAATGAAATTAATTTACGCTAATTTGATAAATTCAAGTTAAATCAGTTGAGGGAAATTTCAGAGAGACAAAAACATTCCCTTGGGGTGGATTTAAAGAAAAACAAAGTAAAGTCACCTATCGTAACATCCCTCTGTGAATTGGGGAGGTAACATCGCTAAGGGAGTTGCTTGACTTGCTTTTTCTACCAACAATTTATTTATTTTTTTTTGAAATACTGTAGAAGAAAATGAAGATAAATTCCAAATTTTTTTTTTCAATGGACCAGAAAACAGTTGAAAGTCTGTCATTGTTAAAGGTTGGTTAAAGAAAATAATTTTTTCTTTTGTTCTGAATCAAATCAATTAAATTGCCATCTTCAGGTCTACAAATACAAGATTGATATAATGATTAGTGAAAGATCAAGTCATTATTCCAAAATGAAGTTTATTTTAGTAACATTGTTACAAAGTCATAAATTTCTTTTTATATTATAGGCTTACTCATGGGCGTACCCAGCGAGGGGCAGGGGGGCAGCTGCCCCCTAGAAGAACAAAAAAAAATTAAATGTTTATAAAGTGATGAAACGAAAAAAATTAGTTGGATGGGACGGGGAATGATTCTTTTTGTTAGGACTCGAGGGTTTTTAGGCCTTTAATTCGAAGGCTTTACCTCTCTATATAAACAATAGCTATGTCACAATCTGGACGACCATGATCGCCCCCCTGGACGACCATGATCTGACTATGCCCCCCCCTAGATTTGATCCTGGGTACGCCCATGGGCTTATTACTGACTTATTTTGTATAAATTGGAAAAAGAAACCCGGAGGCGAGCAAGGGGATCCAGTGGGCGCAGACCCTGGCTAGGCGGGCTTTGCGACTAGTTATTTTTATAAATTTATTTATTAACAAGATTGTGGAAACAGTATATTATAAAAAGATTTTTATATTCCTATCAAAATTATAATTTATATATAAAAACTTTGTTTTTTCTTTTTTCAATTTATAGAAAATAATCAGTAGTAGGCCTATAACATAAAACAAATTTATGACTTTGTAAAAATGCACTTCTTTTTACTTTCTCTTACTTCTATATTATGTTAATATATAGAGAGAGAAAGTATTGGATTCATGTCAAAAATTCGATGATGAAATTTTGATGGATATACACGTTTTGAGGTCCCCTTAAACAAAAAAAAGTGGTTTTCGCGAGATGCTCTGTCTGTCTGTCTTTGTTCAATTTAAAGCATGAAGGAATTGAGCTAGAAGGTTGAAATGCTCCAACGATTTTGATTAAAATTCAAAAATCAATTATTTTTTAGATGCTCTTTAAAATGTATATTCTCATTTTGCCATTGAAATATTCTTTACTCTTGTACTTCATAGGAAAGATAGTAGAAATGGTTGCCATAACAAAATATAAATATTTTCCCATTATAAATTTTACATCTTGAAATGTACCCTACTGTCGGAAACTAAAATAAAAATTCTGGTGTGACAAAGTCTTTTATATTGTTTCCTGGTGTGACAAGCACAGTGTACAACTTTCTCTTGCCGAAAGGTAAGAGAAAGTGGGTGCTGTGTTACCAGCCACACCAGATTTTTTGTCAATCTACAATTTTTGACATAGAAAATACCAGAAAACTTTTCTAATTCATCATTCAAAGTCTTTTATATTGTTTCCTGGGGTGAAGTTCCACATTTTTCACCCAGGGTGGTTTTGATTATTTTCGGTTCTTTTAAATATTGGGAAAAACATTTTTTGTACGAAGGCTAGCTAGCTATTCAGCTAGAAATTTAAATAAAGATGAGTAATTAGAGACCATCAAATTAAAGTCTATAATTTGGCTGATCTTTTTAATTTTACTTGATTAAAGAAAGCAGCAATATTAAGAGCTCACAAAATTCTTTGCTTCTGCTTATTATCTTTTACTTAATCCAACGTTCGTTGTATAATTAATTGTATTAAAAATTTAATAACAAAATTTATTAGTATTCCCTTTTTCAAATTATTTCTTAATTTCTTAAAGAGGAGGATCATAAATAAATTTATTTAAGCGTCGGGGAGGGAATAAAGTAAAACGAATGGACCTATTTGTTTTTTTAATAAAGAGGCAAAATAATTTTTTTATTAATCAGAGCCCCACAATTGAGATTACGAGTTACTAGAGCCAAGTCTGATGTTTCGGTTGCCATCTTCAGGAGTCCCTTTTGATATATGATATAATATATGAACCCATTATGATCCGATGATGAAACTTATTTTTATCTTTAATCCTTTAAATAAGGATTATTTTAAAATTTTTTCAAAATTTTCGAAGGGGTACTTTTTTGAGAAAAAAATTTTTGATTTTGAAATTAATAAAAATTTTTTATTACCACTCCAGTTGTATTGTATATCATTGGAAAGGGCATCTAAAAAGCTGTAAAATGACACCTCATTCATCCCTCTATCTCATCTCTAAGAGATTTTATAGCAATTTAAATAGATGTGGTTAGGTCGATTTTTTGCCATTTTTGACAACTTTAACACGCCATATTTCTTAAACGAGTTGAGATATCAAGTTGAAATTGGGGCTTTTTCTTAGTCTCTATTGACTCTACCTATGACCCAAATTTCATAGAAATCTGAGATGGTTAGGTTAAAAAGTTGACGTGGGATAAATAACTCGCTCATAAAATTTCAATCTATTTTTTTCATCTCCATTTTTCTTTCAACTTGTTGTTTTTCGGTGGATATATTAAAAATAATAATAATAATAATAAAAAAAAGATCAAAATGAAGGCAATGGCGTCAATGAAATCCAAACAAGTTGTGTGTGTGGTGGTTTTAGAGGGCGAAATGGACCCGTTGTGGATCCGCCGCCCTTCCCTTATTGGCTTACTACGAACATGCAATAAGAAAACTTGCCGAGCTTTTTATCGCTTGTGACAATAGCGAGTAATAAATGTTAGTGGCAACAAAAAAAGAAGAAATTACCTAGCGTAGCTGGAAATTGAAAGAAATTACCACAAGGATTTTTTTAAAGGAATATAAAACTTGTTTTCTTTGTAAATAAGATAATAATTAAAGGATGGAGGGAAAAACGTCACGCGTGACGAAAATTTATAAATCGAACAGAGCTTAGTTCATGGAATGCGATGAATTGGTTCGTTTTTGCTTGCAATGTAGGCAACCCAAATCATGAATAAAATAATCCAGTTCTATTACACTTGGGAACAAAAAAATATATTTTTTATTTTTGGAACGAAGTTCTCTTTAACGCGGCTTACGCAGGGTGAATTGGGAGAAAATGTAACGTAACAAAAACGCGTAACAAAATGCGTTCCCAGCGCCCGAGCAACGGCGGAGGAAGGCGAGATTAGCCGAAGTCTTGACAAGGCCACGCCCACCTTCTTCTCTTTATTTCCGTCTATCTACCGTAGGCGGGCAAGAAGTTCCAGCTGGCGTTGGTATTTAAATGATGAGTATGTAATAATGAGTATTTAAATAATATTCATATTAAATTATCTTCTGAGTTGAAGAAAAGGCGTGAGGAACTTCGTTCCTGCCGGGGGTCCTACGACCCCACACGTTTGCTTTTTTTGTTGCGGGAGTATTTGGAGCTATTCTCGCCAAGGCTTCGGCTAGCTTCGCCTTCCTCCCCTGTCGCTCGGGCGCTGGAACACATTTTTTGTTACGTGACGATTTCTGCCAATTTACCTCCGTAAGCAGGGTTAAAGAATTTGAAAAATAAATAAATAAATAAATAAAAAGTTTGAAAAACTCTTAACAAAGCTTCCATTTTTATCTCAATAATAATTTTTTGCTACCTCCTTTAGTTGGAAAATAACTGGTACAAATGAATTTGACACCATATGCCATAAATTAACAATATGGTTAACTATTATAAATAATTGAAAGCAGGCCAGGAGGAAAAATGCTTAGAAAGCAAAGATTTCTATATAAGCAACCAATTGAGTCGTATGTGATTTATAAAGTCCAAAGGTTTTATCAATATCCCTGATTCGTTCGTACTTTTTTTTCTCTTTTTTTTTCCATATATTAAAAACATTCCATCTGATTTCACTTTCGATATATTAGAGGATTTGGTTGCGTCTACTTTCGTCTAATAATAAAATCTTTCTATTTTTTTATTTATTTTTTAACGGGATCCCCGTTTATTTGCCCGAGGTGCTTACGTGCTCGAAGACACACACCTCAAACCCAACCGGCCTCTGGCCGTAGCCATCTACCGGCACCCCGTGAAGTTACATCATTTCCTATCTCTAACTCCTCCTCCTGCTTTCGTCTCTAGCTAGCGAACTAATCCTTATTTCTGGTTCCAACCGGATCCTTTTATCCAACCTCTTCTATGCTATGGAGGATGTCCTAGTTGAGGAGGGACTCCCTCAGCACTGATGATTTCGAAGAATGCATTACTGAGAGTGAACCTTCTTTATGTCCCTTCCACAGAACGGGATGTCACAGCAACTCCTTCTCCTCGTAGAGTTGCCTGGAGGCTGTTGCGGGGAGATCCAATATTCCAATCCAGTGCCTTTTTGAGGATTCGTTTACATTAAAAAGGCGAGGGTCCGCCGCAGGCGGGCCCCAGCCAGCCGAATGGGAGACCAGGATGGACGCAGAGGAGCGGCCAGTATAATTCCTAAATTTCATCCCATTCTAGCCCTTATATGCATTAAGCCCTTATAAATAACGCCTCTGCCCTCGGACCCTGGTGTGGCTGCCTGCGCGCTGGCCCTCTATACCAAGGGTCGCGTGCTCAGATCTTAGGCAGTCCGATGAATCTATTTAAACCATTTAAATACCAATTAGCTTAAATAAAGGTGCCTGGACCACCAATAGATATATTAATAAAATACTAGTATCGTAAAAAGTCTTAAATGGCCTAAGTTGCCGAAAAGACTGTGTGCATGTGTGCGCGAGTGTGAGTATTAAAAAAAAAGAAAAAAAAAAAAACACTTCTCTAGCCCTGATTGTGACCCTACACAGCTGCACAGTTAGCCTAGCTATGTCTTGACTAACAAAATTATTTTCTTTTTTTGCAGCCTCATCCAAGTAGCGAAGATATAATGATAGTCCCTGAAAATGAATACTGCCAAAGTGAACGGATGACGGTGTTCGTGGGGTCCATTTATGCCTACAAAGGTCTTCTAATGGTGAGTTCTATTAATGCACCCAATATTTAAATCCCATTATTTTTATTTTTTTATGCCTATCTTGTAGACTAATCAAAATGTTTGTCGGCTTTGTTTATGTTCGTTGTTGATCTTTAATACCGATATTTAAAATCTCCCTTTTAACAATACAGCATTTTTACCGATGAACGTGTGAAAAATTCTATGTCAAAATCTTGATGGAAAAATACACGTTTTGAGGGTCCTTGAGTCTAAAAAAAAAGTGAATCTCGCAAAATGTCTTTGTGAACAAAAAATAATCAAGAACGCGAAGAGCTACGAGATTAAATTTCGATAAACAAATACCGGGGGGGGGGCATGCGACCCGATGCTCCTGAATAAAATCGGCTAATGATTAATAGCACTTTACTGATGTATTTTTCAATATTCTTAAAATCAGCAGTTTATTAAAATTCACAAAATTTAAAATTAACTTTTTTCATTATTATGGCTGGTAGAATTTTTCTCTGGAATGAAAGATAGAAGAAAATAAGAAATTAGATGTTTTTGTACTGTGCTGGAGGCAATTATCGAATTAGGCTAAGGCAAATATTGATCTTTGTAATTTCTTAAACAAAAATGTTTAATGCTACACATAACATCAATTTAGAATACTGATTTATAATATATAATGACAACCAACCGCTCCGAAGATGACTTTAACCAAGGCCGAAACGTTAGCTGTTAAAAATATATTTTTTAAAGAAATCCTGTCCGCATTTTCTTCTACCCTTAAGTTTCTCATATTTCCATCAAAATTATTCGAACACACTTAGTCTACTCTTTTACTACCCTCTGTTCAGTAGCCTATATTAAATGAACCATTTGAGTTTTAAGGTCGGAAATAAAGAAATTTTTTCTGGTGTAATATTCCTCCATTAATTCAGTTTTTACTTTCTCAATCCAAAAAAGTGATTTTCGCGACATGGTCTGTCTGTCTGTGAACAAAATATCTCAAGAACAAAAAGAGCTAGGAGGTTGAAATTTTATATTTAAGTTAGGCACTCCCCCTGGGACGTGACACGAAGCTTTTGAACAAAATCGACCAAAGAGTATTAGTACTTTACTGATGCACTTTTTAAGTTTTTTTCGATTTTCTCTAAATTTGCTCGAACGATTTTGATTAAAATTCAAAAATCAATTATTTTTTAGATTCTCTTTAAAATGTATATTCTCATTTTGTCATTGAAATCTTCTGAAGCACACTTTACTCTTGAGTTTCATAGAAAGAATAGGTTGCAATGGTAACAAAATATAAATATTTTTCCATACTTATAAAATTTACATCTTTCTAATATATCGGCGGAAATTAAATACATCGGTATATCTCGACACGAAAAATCTGGTGTGACAAGCACAGCACACAACTTTCGATTACCGAGAGTAAGAGAAAGTTGTGTGCTCTGCGACAGTCACACCAGATTTTTTTTATTCTTTTATTAAGATAGAGACATATTTTTGTTTGCACTCCAAAAAATCTATTTGTTCAACCCTAAACAAATTTTAAATTTATCTCTGATATATAGGCAAAAAAAAAAAAAAAAAGATTTTCAAATATGTTTATTATTGATGGGTGAAGAAATATCCCAAGCAAAATGTTCTCCCCTCTCCCCTCTCTATATTTGCAGATCTTAGGCATCATTAGCGTCGTGTTATATCTGCCCCTGTCAGAGGCAGCTGATATTTAAAAAAAAGAGCTTTTTTTTATGTTGCTTTTTCCACTTTTTATCAAGCAAGCGTCTTACTTATACCCTCCTCACTCTTAATCACATTTACATTTTTGACACTAAAGCCATTGAAATGAGAAGAAAACAATGATTAAGAACCATTTCGAGTCTTGGTATATTGGAAACTGAATAAAAAATGATATTCACTTCATAACGTCTCAGAGTAGATTTAAAGTATAAAAAAACGTATATTATTTTTATTATATCATAAAAGTCGATAGTTTCCTTCTCTGAAAGGAAATTGAATATATTTCCTAAACTCAATTCCACCCCCCTCCCCTTTTAACACCCGTCTCGCCCCCTCTGGTCATAGGTTGGATCTTTTATTGACCCGGGCAGGCATTTCTACACGTTCTTAAGACAAATAGACATGAATTTTTCTTCAGCTGGGGCATTTGTTTTCTTTATTTTCATTATATATTTTTCAACAAATATTTTGGCTTGAGAGAATTTTAAATTTCTTACGACATGGAGCTTTTGTTTTTTTTAAGAAAAACCTATATTCATTATTTGAAAGAACAGTAACGTAAAAACTTTCAAAAGATAGACTCATAATTGGACCCTGTGACGCATTAGTGTGTCAAGCGCCAAAAAAAAATTAAAAATTGAGTTAAGCACGGAATATTTTTTCAAATGCTATAATTAATAGTATTTTTTATGAAATACGTCCTAAAAAAATTTATATTTAATGTTACTTGCACAATTGACAACAAAAATTATATATAATCCAATGAAAAAAACTTTAATGTTAATCTAGAAAATGATATTGGCAAAGTTTTAGCTAAATTGGGTAACGTTAACCCGTGCCTCATCGGGGTTAAAATTTTGAAAAAGTGCGATTTTATCTAAAAATTCGCAGTTTTTACTTCATAAAACGAAAACAAAGTATCGTAGAAAAATGAATCTGGGCTCATTTCATAGCAAATTTAATTCTCTTGAGGTTTTATAATAACCATTTTTTTCATTAAAACTTATAGATTTAGTGATATTTACAAATTAGCATTTCGATTTTGATATATCGTCGCTTGCATCACGTAGTGACGTATCTCAAAAAAATTAAAAATTGAGATATAACGGGTATGGCCGTGTCCTGGCGTTCTTTACATTATTACAAAGTGACGAATCTGTATTTCCATGTTTTTTCGTATTATTTAGATTTTTTGGTTTTGCGTATCTATACATTTAATTATAACAACACGACCAAGGGCGGATACTAGGTAAAGGGGCAGCTCCCCCCCGAGAATTCGATAGAAATACCTGTTTTTCGCAAAAAGGTTATTTTAGGTGATGAAATTTTTAAAATTAATACTTAAAAATTGATGTGGAAATTCGGCAATATAAATCCAGAATGCGCTTTTCAATACCGAAAGCGCAACACCCTAGGGTGGCGCGGACGAGTCACACCAGAACCCCCGAGAAACACCTCTGGATCCGCCTTGACACGAGCTATAAACAGCTCTCCCGAAAAATGATAGAAATTGAGATACGCCACTACGTGATTCACTAATAAAATAATTTAGATGATTCTGGGACGGAGTTTTTAATTAAAATAATAAATATGAATAAATAAAAAAAATATTTTTATATAAATTTAAATTTTTTAGTATTAAGAGATTTTTGTTTTTGTATTATTTTATTAAATGTGTAGGGGAGGGGGCGTCAAACGATTAAATATTTTTAAGGGAGGCGTTGTAACATAAAGTTTGGAAACCAGTGATTTAAAGTAAGACTCATTCTAGAAAATTATACTATGTGTAAAACCCAAAGGCGGATCCAGGGAAGTTTTTCAGGGTTTTAATTGTTTTCTGACTAGACGCGAAGCTCGCCGAAGGCGATAGCATTGTTAATTATTTTATTTATTAGGATTGGATAAAGGGTTGAAAAATTGAAAAGAATGCTTTTTAAATTTATTTTAGCTAAATCGAAGCCAAATAAATAGAAAACATTCAAAAAATAGCGTTGATTATTATTTTATTATATTAAGGGTTGATTAGGGGGGATGAAGGGTTGATTATTTAAGAAAGGCCTTGGAATATTCCAAATCACTTGTTGACATTCTTTTCCAGTCTCTAAATATAGTTAGATTAGAGCAAAAGGTATTTTTTTACTTTTAATAAAAAGGGAATTGTTATTTTCATCTATTTTATTCCAAAACAAACAGAGAGACGAATTTCTCGTTCAGTCGAGTCGAGTGCGTTGCCGGGCTGCAGGCGCGGAGCTCCGCTCTTTTTATTTGTGTTTAAAGTGAATCAAAGTGAATAATTAATATAGTGTAACCCACCCTGACCTCACCGTCAACCAGCACACCCTCTTGAGTGTCTTATTAAAGGTAATTATTATGCATTTTATCGTTGAAAAAAAAATGATAGAAACAAATAATTTGACTGCGAAAAACGATTCTTTTGAATATGAAATTAGAATGTTTTGTATTTCACTAAGGGTAGAGGGTGAATATAAGCTGTTGAAAGGGGGAGGGGGAGTGTAGGTGTCATTGAAATTATTTATTCTCGCGGAGTAAAAAAAATAAAAATTCCTAGTCATATGCAGCCAAAATTATTGTGACGTTTCGGCCTTCTTAAGAGCCGGAGGCGAGAATAAAAGAAAAATTTAATTTCAAAATTATAATTGTAATTTTTCATTCAAAATTTTCATTCAATAACTAGGAATTTTTTTTTTTGACCTCGCTTTAATATAAAATTATATTTTTTAGCATTAAAAATTTTTTGTTTTTGTATTATTTTATAAAATGGGGGAGGGGGGCGTCATAAGATTAAATATTTTTAAGGGAGGCGTGGTAACATAAAGTTTGGAAATCACTAATATAGACCATTCGATATAACATTTTGCCGGGGAAATATTCCAAAGGGAATGAAATTTTCACTACCCCATCCTCTAGAATGCCAATCCTAAATTTTCGACCTCGAGCCGTGTGGGGGGAGGAGGGGGGACAAGGACCTCAAAAATTTGAGAAATCTTCAGGTTTTTGCTTATATCTCGTAAACTATTTATATTTTGTGAAATATAGCACAATACAAAGTTGTAGAGCATTAAATTTGCTAAAATTTGATACATAAAACGAATTCGTAGACTCAATACTAACCGAAATACGGCCGGTCAATTTGACAAAATATAAATAGTTTACGAGATATAAGCAAAAACCTGAAGATTTCTCAAATTTTTGAGGTTCTTGTCCCCCCCCCTCCCCCCCACACGGTCCTCGAGGTCGAAAATTTAGGATTGGCATTCTAGAGTATGGGGTAGTAGAAATTTCATTCCCTTCGGAATATTTTCCCGGCAAATTGTTATATCGAATGGTCTATATTGTGATTTTCCACTTATTTTTCAGAAAGAGCAATATATCAAAACCGAAATGCTAATTTGTAAATATCACTAAATCTATAAGTTTTAATGAAAAAATGGTTATTATAAAACCTCAAGAGAATTAAATTTGCTATGAAATGAGCCAAGATTCATTTTTCTACGATACTTTGTTTTCGTTTTATGAAGTAAAAATTGCGAATTTTTAGATAAAATCGCACTTTTTCAAAATTTTAACCCCGATGAGGCACGGGTTAACGTTATCCAATTTAGCTAAAACTTTGCCATTATCATTTTCTAGCCAAAAGACAACTTTCAGGATGTTCGGCCGAAAGAAATTAAAATTTTTTTTTTGCTGCCACCCTAATAGACATGTTTGAGAACTTGTTTTTGGCTTCCTTAGTTCAAAAAAAAATATTTTTTTGGTTGCCCTTCAAAACGGATTATATATGGCTTAAATAAGAATGTCTGGACCACAAATAATATATATTCATAACGGTTTTCGTATAAAGTCTTATATAGCCTAAGTTGCCCAAAAGACTGGGTGTGTGTGAGTGATATGAGAAAAAAAAGTGAGTGTTTAAAAAAAAAATCATATAAATCAATTATTAAAAAGTATATCAGTGAAAATTGTTTGAAGTACACTTTACTGATGTAATTCAGTTTTTTTCAAATTCACTTTCGGGCACTTCCTTCCATAGATCCAATGTTAAATCTCCATATGGGGATTTGCATGTTAATTTCGATTCAACCCGCCTTTCGAACTTTTTACACATTTTAAATATTTTTCTCCAATTCTTATGAAATTTTGTATTTAATTAGGATTCTCTATTGTGTATAAAATGTCCAAATATGAGATTTAAATTTTATTTCAAGCAGTCAACATTTAAAATACACAGAGCTTATGGAAATTTTGAATCAATTATATTATTAAGAGGATAAAAATGAGAAATGCAGCTAAGTTTATTTCTTTATTTGCTTAATTCACACAGCTGACGTTTCGGTTCTGTGTTTGAACCATTCTCAGAGCTGGCGAAAAGCATTATGAAAGTGTCATAGTGGATTTTATACATTGTTGAAAAATTCTTATATAACAAATATGACCAGGTACATAAATTTAGTACTTTAAATGAATTGACTTTTTTACTTTTTACTGATGAAATGCAAGTGGTCACGTTTGAAACTACACACACTAGATTTTTTTAAAAATATAGGGCATATTATCTCTCGCATCATCCGAACTCTTCCGCCTCCTTCCACAAAAGATTTTTCTGACTTCTACCCTTTTAAAAAACAATTTCGCCCCTCTACCTCATATATCCGCCCCTGCTTTTTTAACATTTCTTAAAAAACGAATAAAACAAAATTGAAAATTAATCTCTAAACCAATTTTATATATAGACCCCTATACAGTATAAAATAATTAAAATAAAACAAGAAAATCCCTCATTTCATAGAAATAAAGCAATTTAATTAATTTTGGTCATTTTACAAAATTGATTTAATTTTCATTCTAATTCATAATAAAAAGTAAAATAATAAACAAAAAACATACACAGTTACATACATAAAAGAACATCAAAAGAAAAAATTAAATAGCGTTAATGAAAAAACTTAATTAAATGAATTTCCAAGTATTTTATTTATTATTACCCCACGTATTATAATAAAAAGGGAAAATGCTGGGGGAAACGTTGCAGAGTAGATAAAGGAATTCAAATAAGGATCTTAAGAACCTGGAAATGTGTAGGTGGCAAATATAATTTTAATGAATTCCTTTGGGAGAAAAGTTAAAAATAATGGATGGTGACCTCGAGATACCCAAGCTAAGATATTTGTTCTACGTAAAAGAACCCCATTGATTATGGAATTAACTAATAATGAAAGACGAAACCACTTCTGAAGGATAGGCAACCCAAATGACATGCTAAGTGAGATGTTATTTAAAAGTAAAAAATCTGGTGTGACTTAAAGCACCGCACTTTGTCTCGAGATATTAGTTTCCCCTAGCACCTTAATTCCAAACTTGCGTTTTAATTGATGACTGCTTAAAATTAACTATGGTTATTTTTCAAAATTGTAATCCCATATATTTTATACACAATAGAGAATGCTAAATAAATGCGAAATTTCATAAGAATTGGACAATTTTTTTTAAATGTGTAAAAAGTTCCAAAGAGCCCCCTTTTGAATCAAAATTAACATCCAAATCCCCATATGGGGATTTAACATTGGCTATATGGGAGGAAAAGTCGGAAAATGAATTGGAAAAATCTGAAATACTATATCAATAAAGTGTACTTCAAACAATTTTCACGAAAAATTTTACTGATATACTTTTTAAAGAGCCTCTAAAAAATAGTTGATTTTTGAATTATTTGCATGGGCGTAACTAGAGAATTTGGATGGGGGGGGGGGCCATGGGACCAGCTATCCTCCGGGGGCCTGAAAAACCCCATATTTTCTCAATTTTTCTTGGGGCAGGAAACTTTCATGGGGAGGGGGGGGGGACACGAGCTCCCCGGCACTCCCCTAGTTACGCCCATGATTATTTGAATCGCTAAAGCCAATTTTGTGAAAATCGAAAAAAACTAAAAAAAAAAAGTACTTCACTCAAGTCAACTTTTAGGCTTATTTTGTTCAAAAGCTTATTTTAACTATCCTGGAAGGTACCTAACTTAAATATAAAATTTCAACCTCCTCTCTTTTCGTTCTTGACATATTTTGTCCACCACACAGACGTTGTCGCGAAAATCACTTTTTTGTATTCAGAGGACCTCAAAACGTGAAGATCTGTCAAAATCTCGACATCGAATTTTTGACATCAATCCAATACTTTCTCTTATATATATTAACATATATATAGAGGTAAGAGAAAGTAAAAAATAATTCTCTTTAATCTAATTGATTAAAATAAAGCTTTTGTTTCATTTTTTATGATTTAAAAAAAATAAATTTTTATAATTTATGCCACATGTTCAAATAAATTATTCAGAGTCAAAAATTTATCGCCGAATACACAAATGGGAATATCTATACATCGGAGTGAACGAACATTCCAAGAGCATAAAAAAATGAAAAACTATTATATTGCTTTCCCAATAAATTTTGATTATACTTTAAAAAAAAGGGTATTAAATTTTGAAAAAAAAAAAAAATAAATAAATAAATAATTTGATTTGGAAATTTAATATTAATAGATGAAATATTCTAATAATATTCAGATCTGGTTGTGTGCAATAAAAAAAGAGAATTCTCTCATGAAAATTTTATTGATTTATTTTTTATATCCAACAAATTTAGATGATAACATTGTGGTGTGAGTGACCGCATATAATCGGTATTCACAAGTTGTGTCATGTGCTGTCACAACCCGAGTCAAAAAAACAAATTCTAGTTTCTAGTTTGAATCTCAGAAGCCTCAATTCCTTTGATGTTTTGTTTGCCGCTCAGAAGTAACTCTACTTTAACACTCAAAACCCTCATTGAAGACTATGAAGTTTAAATATGAATTACCGATTGATTTGAAATCCTCGAAACTCTACTCACTTGAGGTTTTTGAGGTTCAAACCAGTATAGAATAATTTCTATATGATGTTTTTGAGGGCCAATTGTAGATTCTGCAGTTCTGATTTAAACCTCTGAAAGTTGTAAAACCGTCCGTAACTAGGGTTTTGAAGTACACACTGGGTTTACTTTCTAAGTTGAATCCGATCTCCAAAAAATTAAACTGACCCTCGAAATCTCACTGAAGATTTTGATGTTTAAATAGGAATTTATGTTTTGCCTCTGGAATGCAGATTCCGAACGGATAATCAGATCATACTAAATTTGATGTCAATTTGTGCAGAAAGATAAACTCTAATTGACTATATAAAAAGAATAGCGATTCTTCTTCTTCTGTCCTCGCCTTATTCTCGCGATGCGGGGTCGGCGGACCTCTCTTTTCCCTCGAAACCTATCATATGTTCTTGCGATCGGAAGAAATAAGACAGGCCGCCCGTCGCACGGTCTAACGCCTGTTGAAAAGAGGAAGAGAGACAGACATATAAAGAACTAAAGTACTGCCTGTCCCAGCTCGGACAGCTCGTGGTCGCCATCCACGTACCCACAAGATGTGGGTCCCTGAGCCTAAAAAGAATCGCGATTAATAAACTCTAGAATCAATTTTTGATCCAAAAAATCTCATTTTTAGGCAAAGAATTAAAATTTTTAGGCAAAGAATTAAAATTTTTCCGGTGAAGAAAGTCATAAGCCCATTTTTTCATTATCTTGTTCATTATAAATGCTTTTAAAACTTAAACTAGGGCGAATTAATGTTCCATTTTCTACTATAAGCTTTATAAGACACAAGTATTCATTTTTATAAAAAAAAATCTGGTGTGACTGGCGCACAGCACACAACTTTCTCTTACCTTCAGTAATCGAAAGTTGTGTACTGTGCTTGTCTCACCAGATTTTTTGTGTCGACATGTATTTAGTTTCCGACAGTACATTCGATTTTCAAGATGTAAAATTTATAAGTATAGCGAAATATTTATATGTTGTTACCATGGCAACCATTTCTCCTATCTTTTCTATGGAGTACAAGAGTAAAGTGGTCTTCAGAAGATTTCAATCACAAAATGAGAATATACATTTTAAAGAGCATCTAAAAAATAATTGATTTTTGAATTTAAAAAAAAAATCGTTGGAGCGAATTTTGAGAAAATCGAAAAAAACTGAAAAAGTGCATCAGTAAAGTACTAGTACTTTTTGGTCGATTTTGTTCAAAAGCTTCGTGTCACGTCCCATGGGGGTGCCTAACTTAAATATAAAATTTCAACCTCCTAGCTCTTTCCGTTATTGAGATATTTTGTTCACAGAACAGACAGACAGACACACAGACAGACCATGTCGCGAAAACCACTTTTTTGGATTCAGGGGACCTTAAAACGTGTATTTCCATCAAAATCTCGATATCGAATTTTTTACATGAATCCAATACTTTCTCTCTCTATATATATTAACATATATATAGAGGTAAGAGAAAGTAAAAGTTATTCTAAATTAAGTGCCTGATTTAGTTATTTGAGTCAAACTTTAATTTATCAATATCTCGAAACTTGTTTTGTGGCTTATAACTATCTTCCACTAAGCCTTTCATATAAAGAAAGTATTGGATTCATATCAAAAATTCGATGTCAAGATTTTGTTGGATATAGGCCTACACGTTTTGAAGTTCCCTGAATCCAAAAAGTGGTTTTTCGCGACATGGTCTGTGTGTGTGTCTGTATCCAATTTAAAGCATGAAGGAATTGAGCTAGGTGGTTCAAATTTTATATTCAAGTTTGACACCCCCCTGGAGCGTGAAAATAAGCTTTTAAACAAAATCGGCCAAAGAGTACTAGTACTTTACGGAACATTCCCTCTTTTGCCGAACCTAAATTTTTCAGCCTACGGGGGAAATTTTTTCCCCTTCCGTGAAAATCATTTTCCCTTTTTTTTTTTTTTAGAGACACAAAAAATTTGCCGCCCCGCGGAACATTGGCTCTTTTGCGGAACCTAAATTTTCGTGCTGCGGGGCCGATTAAACATTTCGGGGGAGAGGGGGGGAGCCGAGACCCTCTATTGTCTCTATATATGTATATGCATTTGGGAAATTTCGGGGGGGGGCGGGCCCCCCTCGGCCCCCGTATATACGCCCCTGGCTTTACTGATGTAATTTTACATACATTAAAAGACATGCGGCAGTGTAGACGACACAGCCAACATCCAATTCTTGTTATAATGGCAACCTAGGAATTACAAGAGTAAAGTGTCCATTGGGTCATAGTTAGCTAGCACACCCGTACGGAAAAAATGTGGCAAAAAATATAAGCTTAAAATATAAGCTAGGTCATATTTTAGGTTATAAACAAATATATAAGCAAGAATATATAACATTTTAGCGTTTTATTATAAGTTCAAACTTATAAGCCTAGGCTTATATTTTATATTATAATTCTCAGGATATAATCTTACGCTTATAATTTAAATTATAAATTTTAAAATATAATTTATGGTTATAATCTATATATAATATAACCCCTTGTCGATGAAAGGGTAATTACCCCTCTTCCCCCTTCTTTCTCTGCTATTTTCGCTTTCTTGATTTATTTTATCTAAAACTCGTAGACATTCACTTTTATAAATTAAAATCTCAAAATTGATAAACATTTTAAAAATTAAATGATGTTGAATTAAAAATAAGACATAACATTATATGATAAAATTATTTTTAGGATGACAGCTTTATTTGTAGAAACATAATTTTCTGAAAAAAATTGATTGATAAAAACAATAAATAAAAAAAAAAAAAAAAAAAATACAATGCTTTAGATAAATACATACCGGTACATACAAACATTTTTCCCAATTCATTTTTATAATATAGATATAGATTATTTTAACGGTTAATTATTCATGAACTTAAGATTTTTTTGTGAATCATATCCCTTCCGGGACTCTCTCGGAACACAGACAAAAAATTTACGCCGATATTTTAGAATTCAAAATGTCAATAAATAAAAAATCGTAAACATGGGAAAATATTTATATTTTCTTACTATGGCAACTATTTCTCCTAATTTTTATTTTTTTCTTATTTTACCGGTTAATTATTAATAAGTACCCTAGTAAGAAACTAAAGAGTCACTGTACCATCATGAATATGTATAATGCAGTCATATTTGCGAATATAATTACAATTATAATAAAAAATTACATCTTTGGATATACTATAATATAATCCAAAATATAATTTCCGAGACATATAAAAAGTTATATCTATTGGTTATAATTCAAATTATATCCGATTATAATTTTTCTTATAAGTTAATATATAATTTGAAGAATATAAGTTTCAGGTCATATTTCTGCTTATAAGTAGGGCTCGGATTTATAGGCACTTAAAATCTTTAAAATAGGCAGGCAACTAAGCACTAAAAATTATTAAAATAGGCACTTAAAAAGGCAGAAATTAAGACATAATAAAAAAATTTTTTAAAATTGATGTCTTATTTTTGGTATTCTGGTGTGATTGGTCGCACAGCACACAATTTTTTCTTAATTTCGGTAATTTAAAGGCTCATTCTGTACTTGTTTGCCAGAATATAAATAGAAATCAAATTTTTAAGTACTAATTTTTAAAATTTTACATTAAAAATAAATTTTTTTTTTTTCAAAAAAAAGTATTTTTTTTTCAAATCTCGGGGGGAGTAATTACCCCTTTTCCCCCCCCCCCCCCCTCCTTGAGATATTTTCTTGATAATTCAAAAAATTTTAAATTTAGGCTATGTATAGCTCGTAAAAAATTGAAATTGGCTATTTGAACTTAAAATAGGCATTAAAAAAGGCATTTATAGATGAAATAGGCACTAAAACCCAGAATCGGCCAAAATAGGCATTATAGGCACTAACAAATGCCTCTTATTTTATTCAGAATTTCATGAAACGTATACATATCATATTGGCCTAAATTTTAAGCCATAAATTAAAAAAAAGGCAAATAGGGGCGAAATCCGAGCCCTCACTTATAAGTGAGGATATAAGCCATTATAAGTGCTTATATTCCCTTATATTTTAGGGCATATACTATTTCCGTACGGGCAGTGCAGAGTATATATAGTTCTTGGAATAAGTCGTGTCGATTCCTGAAAATTTTTTGCTGTTTTATTTCTCCCGTTAAATTATCCCCTGAAACCAGCAATAATTCATATATTGATATAATATATCCTATAAAATTTCAAGATTGAAATAGTTTCGAGAGCTCCTGTCGCTTTAGTTCTTGACATTCTAATTAACTAGCTATAATTAAAGCCATTACATTTATTCAAAAGGGCGTAATTTTATATAAATTTCCAAGTCAAAGCCAAAGTCATATTCTAATCAATCACCGTCCGTCCGATCATATAAAATTGATGGTTTTTTTTTAGAGGAGTTGATGACCTCAATCACAGACCGGGGGAAACAAAGAAAAAAATTAATTAATTCGTTAAAAAATATTAGATATTGCTGGAACAGGATATCAAAAGATTAATTCGTTAAAAAAAAAAAAAAATTAAAATAATCTTAAATTTCCTTTTGATTTTCATTTCCGCATAATAATATACCGTATTAACTTAAATGGATTATTTCTTTGTGAGAGAGAACTTTTTTTTTAACAGAAACCAAAAATAAAATTGGAAATTCTTATTTCAAATAAATTCAATATCATAGAAAAAAAATCTGGTGTGACTGTTCGCACAGCACACAACTTTCTCTTACCCTTTGGCAAGTGTGCTTGTCACACAAGATTTTTTGTGTCAAGCTCTAGTAAGTAAATTCCTATCGGGATCAGTGTTTATATGCCCTAGGTACGTACAAGATTTTCAGCCGAAACCGAAAACGAATTTCGGCCTTAATCTTAGTTTCGGCAGAAATGGAAACTTGTATTTCCTATACAAATTCCTATTTTAACTTTTTTTTTTTTGAAATTTTTTTCCGCATTGCGGAAAATTTTTTTTTCCTTCTGTGGAAATCATTTTACTTTTTTTGGAAAACTTAAGTTTTTTCCGCCCCTTTTCCACCGGGCGGAGAAAATTTTTTTCCTTTCCCGTGAAAATAATTTTACTTTTTATTGGGAAGACAAAATTTTTTCTGCATCTTTTCCGCCTTTAGGAAAATTTTTTTGGCCCTCAAAATTTTTTTTTTTCTTGAGTGCGAGTCTCATCCCATCTTTTCAGACTCAGGTTTCGGCCGGCCGAAAGTTTCGACCGTTTTGGCCGAAACCGAATATTCGGTCGGTTTCTAATAAATAACCTCCGATTTGGCTGAAACTTGAATATTTCTAAGAATTTTAACTATTTTTATGCCCGGGAGCCATGGCTCAGAGAGAGGACACTAGCTTCCCGCGTCGAAGTCCCAGGTTCGCCTCCCGTCCCAAGCGAGAAAATTTATTTCATTTGATTTGACTACAAATCATTTGAAATAAATAGGGATGGGGTCTAAATGGCCTTAGATGCCGAAAAAGACCTTAAAAAAAATAATAAAAAAAACCTCATATTTTAAAGGGGTGACGCTTTA
>JAKCPI010012555.1:0-34498 GCA_023213315.1 Euborellia annulipes
AATATATGAACCCATTATGATCCCTATGATGAAACTTATTTTTATCTTTAATCCTTTAAATAAGGATTATTTTAAAATTTTTTCAAAATTTTCGAAGGGGTACCTTTTTGAGAAAAAAATTTTTTGATTTTGAAATTAATAAAAATTTTTTATTCTACTCCAGTTGTATTGTATATCATTGGAAAGGGCATCTAAAAAGCTGTAAAATGACACCTCATTCATCCCTCTATCTCATCTCTAAGTGATTTTATAGCAATTTAAATAGATGTGGTTAGGTCGATTTTTTGCCATTTTTGACAACTTTAACGCGCCATATTTCTTAAACGAGTTGAGATGTCAAGTTGAAATTGGGGCTTTTTCTTAGTCTCTATTGACCTACCTATGACCCAAATTTCATAGAAATCTGAGATGGTTAGGTTAAAAAGTTGACGTGGGATAAATAACTCGCTCATAAAATTTCAATCTATTTTTTCATCTCCATTTTTCTTTCAACTTGTTGTTTTTCGGTGGATATATTAAAAATAATAATAATAATAATAAAAACAAAGATCGAAATAGAAGGCAATGGCGTCAATGAAATCCAAACAAGTTGTGTGTGTGGTGGTTTTTAGAGGGCGAAATGGACCCGTAGTGGATCCGCCGCCCTTCCCTTATTGGCTTACTACGAACATGCAATAAGAAAACTTGCCGAGCTTTTTATCGCTTGTGACAATAGCGAGTAATAAATGTTAGTGGCAACAAAAAGAAGAAATTACCTAGCGTAGCTGGAAATTGAAAGAAATTACCACAAGGATTTTTTTAAAGGAATATAAAACTTGTTTTCATTGTAAATAAGATAATAATTAAAGGATGGAGGGGAAAAACGTCACGCGTGACCAAAATTTATAAAAACAGAGCTTAGTTCATGGAATGCGATGAATTGGTTCGTTTTTGCTTGCAATGTAGGCAACCCAAATCATAAATAAAATAATCCAGTTCTATTACACTTGGGAACAAAAAATATATTTTTTTTTTTGGAACGAAGTTCTCTTTAACGCGGCTTACGCAGGGGTGAATTGGGAGAAAATGTAACGTAACAAAATGCGTTCCCAGCGCCCGAGCAACGGCGGAGGAAGGCGAGATTAGCCGAAGTCTTGACAAGGCCACGCCCACCTTCTCTTTATTTCCGTCTATCTACCGTAGGCGGGCAAGAAGTTCCAGCTGGCGCAGCTCCTGGCTATTTAAATGATGAGTATGATAATAATGAGTATTTAAATAATATTCATATTAAATTATATTCTGAGTTGAAGAAAAGGCGTGAGGAACTTCGTTCCTGCCGGGGGTCCTACGACCCCACACGTTTGCTTTTTTGTTGCGGGAGTATTTGAAGCTATTCTCGCTAAGGCTTCGGCTAGCTTCGCCTTCCTCCCCTGTCGCTCGGGCGCTGGAACACATTTTTTGTTACGTGACGATTTCTGCCAATTTACCTCCGTAAGCAGGGTTAAAGAATTTAAAAAAATAAATAAATAAATAAAAAGTTTGAAAAACTCTTAATAAAGCTTCCATTTTTATCTCAATAATATTTTTTTGCTACCTCCTTTAGTTGGAAAATAACTGGTACAAATGAATTTGACACCATATGCCATAAATTAACAATATGGTTAACTATTATAAATAATTGAAAGCAGGCCAGGAGGAAAAATGCTTAGAAAGCAAAGATTTCTATATAAGCAACCAATTGAGTCGTATGTGATTTATAAAGTCCAAAGGTTTTATCAATATCCCTGATTCGTTCGTACTTTTTTTCTCTTTTTTTTTCCATATATTAAAAACATTCCATCTGATTTCACTTTCGATATATTAGAGGATTTGGTTGCGTAAACTTTCGTCTAATAATAAAATCTTTCTATTTTTTTATTTATTTTTTAACGGGATCCCCGTTTATTTGCCCGAGGTGCTTACGTGCTCGAAGACACACCTCAAACCCAACCGGCCTCTGGCCGAAGTCATCTACCGGCACCCCGTGAAGTTACATCATTTCCTATCTCTAGCTCCTCCTCCTGCTTTCGTTTCTAGCTAGTGAACTAATCCTTATTTCTGGTTCCAACCGGCTCCTTATATCCAACCTCTTCTATGCTATGGAGGATCTCCTAGTTTGAGGAGTGACTCCCTCAGCACTGATGATTTCGAAGAATGCATTACTGAGAGTGAACCTTCTTTATGTCCCTTCCACAGAACGGGATGTCACAGCAACTGCTTCTCCTCGTAGAGTTGCCTGGAGGCTGTTGCGGGGGAGATCCAATATTCCAATCCAGTGCCTTTTTTAGGATTCGTTTACATTAAAAAGGCGAGGGTCCGCCGCAGGCGGGCCCCAGCCAGCCGAATGCGAGACCAGGATAGACGCAGAGGAGCGGCCAGCATAATTCCTAAATTTCATCCCATTCTAGCCCTTATATGCATTAAGCCCTTATAAATAACGCCTCTGCCCTCGGACCCTGGTGTGGCTGCCTGCGCGCTGGCCCTCTATACCAAGAGTCGCGTGCTCAGATCTTAGGCAGTCCGATGAATCTATTTAAACCATTTGAATACCAATTAGCTTAAATAAAGGTGCCTGGACCACCAATAGATATATTAATAAAATACTAGTATCGTAAAAGTCTTAAATGGCCTAAGTTGCCGAAAAGACTGTGTGCATGTGTGCGCGAGTGTGAGTATTAAAAAAAAAAAAAAAAAACACTTCTCTAGCCCTGATTGTGACCCTACACAGCTGCACAGTTAGCCTAGCTATGTCTTGACTAACAAAATTATTTTCTTTTTTTGCAGCCTCATCCAAGTAGCGAAGATATAATGATAGTCCCTGAAAATGAATACTGCCAAAGTGAACGGATGACGGTGTTCGTGGGGTCCATTTATGCCTACAAAGGTCTTCTAATGGTGAGTTCTATTACTATATTACTACTACTACTATATTATTGCACCCAATATTTAAATCCCATTATTTTTATTTTTTTTATGCCAATCTTGTATTCTAATCGAAATGTTTGTCTGTTGCGTTTATGTGAGATTATTCTGTTGTTGATCTTTAATACAGATATTTAAAATCTCCGTTTTAACAATACAGCATTTTTACTGATGAACTTGTGAAAAATTCTATTTCAAAATCTTAATGGAAAAATACACGTTTTGATGATCCTTGAGTCTAAAAAAAAAGTGAATCTCGCAAAATGTCTTTATGAACAAAAAATAATCAAAAACGCGAAGAGCTACGAGATTAAATTTCGATAAAAAAAAAGGGGGGGGGGGGACTCGATGCACCTGAATAAAATCGGCTAATGATTAATAGCACTTTACTGATGTATTTTTCAATACTCTTAATTTATTAAAATTCACAAAATTTAAAATTAACTTTTTCATTATTATGGCTGGTACAATTTTTCTCTGGAATGAAAGATAGAAGAAAATAAGAAATTAGATGATTTTGTACTGTGCTGGAGGCAATTATCGAATTAGGCTAAGGCCTAAGGCAAATATTGATCTTTGTATTCTTAAACAAAAATGTTTAATGCTACACATAACATCATAAGATTTAAACTTTCGACCGTTGGTTCTCGTTGAAACATTTTGTAAATTAAAATTAAATATACAAATTAAACACTAGGTTATTTGTTTCAAAGGTTTTATTAATTAAAAATTAACACTTGATACGTATTTCGACAATTTCTTGTCACCATCAGAAGTGATTACATTCTAAAATTCACTTCTGATGATGACAAGAAATTGTCGAAATACGTATCAAGTGTTAATTTTTAATTAATAAAACCTTTGAAACAAATAACCTAGTGTTTAATTTGTATATTTAACATAACATCAATTTAGAATACTGATTTATAATATATAATGACAACCAACCGCTCCGAAGATGACTTTAACCAAGGCCGAAACGTTAGCTGTTAAAAATATATTTTTTAAAGAAATCCTGTCCGCATTTTCTTCTACCCTTAAGTTTCTCATATTTCCATCAAAATTATTCGAACACACTTTAGTCTACTCTTTTACTACCCTCTGTTCAGTAGCCTATATTAAATGAACCATTTGAGTTTTAAAGTCGGAAATAAAGAAATTTTTTCTGGTGTAATATTCATCCATTAATTCAGTTTTTACTTTCTCAATCCAAAAAATCTGGTGTGACCTTCGGTAATCGAAAGTTGTGTTCTGTTATTGTCACACCAGATTTTTTGTGTCGATATGTATTTAGTTTCCAACAGTAGGGTACAATTGAATTCAAGATGTAAAATTTATAAGTATGGGAAAATATTTATATTTTGTTACCATGGCAACCATTTCTCCTATCTTTTCTATGGAGTACAAGAGTAAAGTGGTCTTCAGAAGATTTCAATCACAAAATGAGAATATACATTTTAAAGAGAATCTAAAAAATAATTGATTTTTGAATTTTAATCAAAATCGTTGGAGCAAATTTAGAGAAAATCAAAAAAAAACTGAAAAGTGCATCAGTAAAGTACTAATACTCTTTGGTCGATTTTGTTCAAAAGCTTCGTGTCACGTCCCATGGGGGTGCCTAACTTAAATATAAAATTTCAACCTTCTAGCTCTTTTCGTTCTTGAGATATTTTGTTCACAGACAGACGAGACAGACAGACCATGTCGCGAAAACCACTTTTGGATTCAGGGGACCTCAAAACGTGAAGATCCATCAAAATCTCGACATCGAATTTTTGACATGAAACCAATACTTTCTCTCTCTATATATATTAACATATATATAGAGGTAAGAGAAAGTAAAAAGTGATTTTCGCGACATGGTCTGTCTGTCTGTGAACAAAATATCTCAAGAACGGAAAGAGCTAGGAGGTTGAAATTTTATATTTAAGTTAGGCACCCCCATGGGACGTGACACGAAGCTTTTGAACAAAATCGACCTAAGAGTATTAGTACTTTACTGATGCACTTTTTAAGTTTTTTTCGATTTTCTCTAAATTTGCTCGAACGATTTTGATTAAAATTCAAAAATCAATTATTTTTTAGATTCTCTTTGTATATTCTCATTTTGTCATTGAAATCTTCTGAAGCACACTTTACTCTTGTGCTCCATAGAAAAGATAGGTTGCAATGGTAACAAAATATAAATATTTTTCCATACTTATAAAATTTACATCTTTCTAATATATCGGCGGAAATTAAATACATCGGTATATCTCGACACGAAAAATCTGGTGTGACAAGCACAGTACACAACTTTAGATTACCGAATTTATTGAAAGTTGTGTGCTATGCGACCAGTCACACCAGATTTTTTAAAATTCTATTATTAAGATAGAGACATATTTTTGTTTGCACTCCAAAAAATCTATTTGTTCAACCCTAAACAAATTTTAAATTTATCTCTGATATATAGGCAAAAAAAAAAAAAGATTTTCAAATATGTTTATTGTTGAAGGGTGAAGAAATATCCCAAGCAAAATGTTCTCCCCCCTCCCCCTCTCTATATTTGCAGATCTTAGGCATCATTAGCGTCGTGTTATATCTGCCCCTGTCAGAGGCAGCTGATATTTAAAAAAAAAGGTTTTTTTATGTTGCTTTTTCCACTTTTTATCAAGCAAGCGTCTTACTTATATCCTCCTCACTCTTAATCACATTTACATTTTTGACACTAAAGCCATTGAAATGAGAAGAAAACAATGATTAAGAACCATTTCGAGTCTTGGTATATTGGAAACTGAATAAAAAATGATATTCACTTCATAACGTCTCAGAGTAGATTTAAAGTATAAAAAAACGTATATTATTTTTATTATATCATAAAAGTCGATAGTTTCCTTCTCTGAAAGGAAATTGAATATATTTCCTAAACTCAATTCCACCCCCCCTCCCCTTTTAACGCCCTCTCTGGTCATAGGTTGGATCTTTTATTGACCCGGGCAAGCATTTCTACACGTTCTTAAGACAAATAGACATGAATTTTTCTTCAGCTGGGGCATTTGTTTTCTTTATTTTCATTATATATTTTTCAACAAATATTTTGGCTTGAGAGAATTTTAAATTTCTTACGACATGGAGCTTTTGTTTTTTTAAGAAAAACCTATTTCATCATATTCATTATTTGAAAGAACAGTAACGTAAAAACTTTCAAAAGATAGACTCATAATTGGACCCTGTGACGCATTAGTGTGTCAAGCGCCAAAAAAAATTAAAAATTGAGTTAAGGTTGTTCGGATAGTACATCGTAAGTCATAATAGAATCTAAATTTTTTTTTAAATAAAATTAAAAATTTGAATGCCAAAATTCCTTATTATAATTTAGTCGTGACCTATCATAGTTTATAATTGTATTAAGTTAATAATTTAATTACCAAAAATAATAAATGAATGACTTTTGACTTGAGCAGTATTTCACGTAATATAGAACTGGCAACATTGCATTCATCAACTATCTATTTTAAATCTTAAACTTCTTAAATTTTATTTTATTTAATATATTACAATGTTTAATGCTAATCAGTTTAAACACAATGGACGATTTGCGAGAAAAAATATTGTAAAATTGAAAAAAAAATGTATCTGACATAGAGATAAGACACTTATGCTATGCGACGTTGCCAGGCTGGTCTGACTCTCGAGAATTCATTATTTTTAAATATTGGCGACTGTCATTTTGGAGAATTTTTTGACTTTCTTGTTAAAATATCTTTAAAAGCGGTCGGCAGAAACTTTTGATTTTATTTTTAACGTATTCCTCGGAAGTGAATTAATAAAATGTAAGTTTTTTTGTTTTTGTAAATGATGCATATATGGGCTATATAATTCGATATGTGTGCGTTTCGTCGTTATTCCCCATAGGCTACATGTTAAATTTCAATTTTTTAAAAATTAATTACACGATAACCCTGTGTCAGATCTGCTTCAAAATTTTATTTTATACGTATTTGATAGTGATTAATAACATATTAAAAAAATTAGCTTTTAATCAGATAAAGTGCTTTAATGTCCGAACAACCTTAAGCACGGAATATTTTTTTAAATGCTATAATTAATAGTATTTTTTATGAAATATGTCCTAAAAAAAATTTATATTTAATGTTACTTGCACAATTGACAACAAAAATTATATATAATCCAATGAAAAAAACTTTAATGTTAATCTAGAAAATGATAATGGCAAAGTTTTAGCTAAATTGGGTACGTTAACCCGTGTCTCATCGGGGTTAAAATTTTGAAAAAGTGCGATTTTATCTAAAAATTCGCAGTTTTTACTTCATAAAACGAAAACAAAGTATCGTAGAAAAATGAATCTGGGCTCATTTCATAGCAAATTTAATTCTCTTGAGGTATTATAATAACCATTTTTTCATTAAAACTTATAGATTTAGTGATATTTACAAATTAGCATTTCGATTTTGATATATCGTCGCTTGCATCACGTAGTGACGTATCTCAAAAAAATTAAAAATTGAGATATAACGGGTATGGCGTGTCCTGGCATTCTTTACATTATTACAAAGTGACGATTCTGTATTTCCATGTTTTTTCGTATTATTTAGATTTTTTGGTTTTGCGTATCTACACATTTAATATAACAACACGAACCTATAAACAGCTCTCCCGAAAAATGATAGAAATTGAGATACGCCACTACGTGATTCACTAATAAAATAATTTAGATGATTCTGGGACGGAGTTTTTAATTAAAATAATAAATATGAATAAATAAAAAAAATATTTTTATATAAATTTAAATTTTTTAGTATTAAGAGATTTTTGTTTTTGTATTATTTTATTAAATGTGTGTGTGGTGGGGGGGGGGACGTCATACGATTAAATATTTTTAAGGGAGGCGTTGTAACATAAAGTTTGGAAACCAGTGATTTAAAGTAAGACTCATTCTAGAAAATTATACTATGTGTGAAACCCAAAGGCGGATCCAGGGAAGTTTTTCAGGGTTTTAATTGTTTTCTAACTAGACGCGAAGCTCGCCGAAGGCGATAGCATTGTTAATTATTTTATTTATTAGGATTGGATAAAGGGTTGAAAAATTGAAAAGAATGCTTTTTAAATTTATTTTAGCTAAATCGAAGCCAAATAAATAGAAAACATTCAAAAAATAGCGTTGATTATTATTTTATTATATTAAGGGTTGATTAGGGGTGATTAAGTGTTGATTATTTAAGAAAGGCCTTGGAATATTCCAAATCACTTGTTGAGATTTTTTTCCATCTCTAAATATAGTTAGATTAGAGCAAAAGATATTTTTTTACTTTTAATAAAAAGGGAATTGTTATTTTCATCAATTTTATTCCAAAACAAAGAGAGAGACGAATCTCTCATTCAGTCGAGTCGAGTGCGTTGCCGGGATGCAGGCGCTGATCTCTTTTTGTGTTTAAAGTGAATCAAAGTGAATAATTAATATAGTGCAACCCACCCTGACCTCACCGTCAGCCAGCACACCCTCTTGAGTGTCTTATTAAAGGTAATTATTATGCATTTTATCGATGAAAAAAAAATGATAGAAACAAATAATTTGACTGCGAAAAACGATTCTTTTAAATATGAAATTAGAATGTTTTGTATTTCACTAAGGGTAGAGGGAGAATATAAGCTGTTGAAAGGGGAGGGGGAGTGTACGTGTCATTGAAATTATTTATTCTCGCGGAGTAAAAAAAATAAAAATTCCTAGTCATATGCAGCCAAAATTATTGTGACGTTTCGGCCTTCTTAAGAGCCGGAGGCGAGAATAAAAGAAAATTTTAATTTCAAAATTATAATTGTAATTTTTCATTCAAAATTTTCATTCAATAACTAGGAATTTTTTTTTTTGACTCCGCTTTAATATAAAATTATAATTTTTAGCATTAAAAATTTTTGTTTTTGTATTATTTTATAAAATGGGGGGAGGGGGGCGTCATAAGATTAAATATTTTTTAAGGGAGGCGTGGTAACATAAAGATTGGAAATCACTGATATAGACTATATTCGATATAACATTTTGCCGGGAAATATTCCGAAGGGAATGAAATTTTCACTACCCCATACTCTAGAATGCCAATCCTAAATTTTCGACCTCGAAGACCGGGTGGGGGGGGGAGGGGGACAAGAACCTCAAAAATTTGATGAAATCTTCAGGTTTTTGCTTATATCTCGTAAACTATTTATATTTTGTGAAATATAGCACAATACAAAGTTGTAGAGCATTAAATTTGCTAAAATTTGATACATAAAACGAATTCGTAGACTCAATGCTAACCGAAATAAGGCAGGTCAATTTGACAAAATATAAATAGTTTACGAGATATAAGCAAAAAGTTGAAGATTTCTCAAATTTTTTGAGGTTCTTGTCTCCCCCCCTCCCCCTCCCCCCACACGGTCCTCGAGGTCGAAAATTTAGGATTGGCATTCTAGAGTATGGGGTAGTGAAAATTTCATTCCCTTCGGAATATTTCCCCGGCAAATTGTTATATAGAATGCTCTATGTTGTGATTTTCCACTTATTTTTCAGAAAGAGCAATATATCTAAACCGAAATGCTAATTTGTAAATATCACTAAATCTATAAGTTTTAATGAAAAAATGGTTATTATAAAACCTCAAGAGAATTAAATTTGCTATGAAATGAGCCAAGATTCATTTTTCTACGATACTTTGTTTTCGTTTTATGAAGTAAAATTGCGAATTTTTAGATAAAATCGCACTTTTTCAAAATTTTAACCCCGATGAGGCACGGGTTAACGTTACCCAATTTAGCTAAAACTTTGCCATTATCATTTTCTAGCCAAAAGACAACTTTCAAGGTGTTCGGCCGAAAGAAATTAATTTTACTTTCTCTTACCTATATATATGTAATATATACTAGAGAGAAAGTATTGGTTCATGTCAAAAATTCGATGTCGAGATTTTGATGGATCTTCACGTTTTGAGGTCCCCTGAATCCAAAAAAGTGGTTTTCGCGACATGGTCTGTTTGAAGCACACTTTACTCTTGTACTCCATAGAAAAGATAGGAGAAATGGTTGTTCATGGTTACAAAATATAAATATTTTCCCATACTTATAAATTTTACATCTGAATTCAAATATTCCCTACTGCCGTGAACTAAATACATGTCGACACAAAAAATCTGGTGTGACAAGCACAGTACACAACTTTCGATTACCGAAGGTAAGAGAAAGTTGTGTGCTATGCCAGTCACACCAGATTTTTTTTTTTTGCGGCCACCCTAATAGACATGTTTGAGAACTTGTTTTTGGGCTTCCTTAGTTCAAAAAAAAATATTAAAAAAAAAAAAATCATATAAATCAATCAGTAGCGTAACGTTTTTAGCTGGGCCCCCCCCGCAAACCTTTATTTCGGGCCCCATTATTTGACCTTACAAAAAATATTTTAAATACAGTATATCCCTGAACCCCTGAGGCCCCGGGCCCTTCAAAGACAAATTTTCATTAATTTTTTCCGTTTTTACCGGAACCCTGAAGGCCCCCAGGCCCTTTCAAAAACAAATTTCATTAATATTTTTTTTATCTAAATTTTTCCGTTTTTACCGGAGCTCTTAGGAGATACAGTTTTTTAGCCCGGCCCGGCCCGTGGGCCCTCCAAGGCCGGGCCCCCCCGCATTGCGGGGTCTGCGGGGGCGTACGTTACGCCACTGAAATCAATTATTAAAAAGTATATCAGTGAAAATTGTTTGAAGTACACTTTACTGATGTAATTCAGTTTTTTTCAAATTCACTTTCGGGCTCTTCCTTCCATAGATCCAATGTTAAATCTCCATATGGGGATTTGCATGTCAATTTCGATTCAAAGGGAGGCCCCCTTTCGAACTTTTTACACATTTTAAATATTTTTCTCCAATTCTTATGAAATTTTGTATTTATTTAGGATTCTCTATTGTGTATAAAATGTCCAAATATGAGATTTAAATTAAAATAACCATAGTTTATCTCAAGCAGTCAACATTTAAAATACACAGAGCCTATGGAAATTTTGAATCAATTATATTAATAAGAGGGTAAAAATGAGAAATGCAGCTAAGGTTATTTCTTTATTTGCTTAATTCACACAGCTGACGTTTCGTTTCTGTGTTTGAACCATTCTCAGACCTAGCGAAAAGTCATTATGAAAGTGTTATAGTGGATTTTATACATTGTTGAAAAATTCTTATATAACAAATATGACCAGGTACATAAATTTAGTACTTTAAATCAATTGACTTTTTTACTTTTTACTGATGAAATGCAAGTGGTCACGTTTGAAACTACACACACCAGATTTTTTTTAAAAATATCGGGCATATTATCTCTCGCATCATCCGAACTCTTCCGCCTCCTTCCACAAAAGATTTTTCTGACTTCTACCCTTTTAAAAAACAATTTCGCCCCTCTCCCTCATATATCCGCCCCTGCTTTTTTTCAACATTTCTTAAAAATTGAATAAAACAAAATTGAAAATTAATCTCTAAACCAATTTTATATATAGACCCCTATACAGTATAAAATAATTAAAATAAAACAAGAAAATCCCTCATTTCATAGAAATAAAGCAATTTAATTAATTTTGGTCATTTTACAAAATTGATTTAATTTTCATTCTAATTCATAATAAAAAGTAAAATAATAAACAAAAAACATACACAGTTACATACATAAAAGAACATCAAAAGAAAAAATTAAATAGCGTTAATGAAAAAACTTAATTAAATGAATTTCCAAGTATTTTATTTATTATTACCCCCACGTATTATAATAAAAAGGGAAAATGCTGGGGGAAACGTTGCAGAGTAGATAAAGGAATTCAAATAAGGATCTTAAGAACCTGGAAATGTGTAGGTGGCAAATATAATTTTAATGAATTCCTTTAAGAGAAAACTTAAAAATAATGGATGGTGACCTCGAGATACCCAAGCTAAGATATTTGTTCTACGTAAAAGAACCCCATTGAGTATGGAATTAACTAATAATGAAAGACGAAACCACTTCTGAAGGATAGGCAACCCAAATGACATGCTAAGTGAGATGTTATTTAAAAGTAAAAAATCTGGTGTGACTTAAAGCACCGCACTTTGTCTCGAGATATTAGTTTCCCCTAGCACCTTAATTCCAAACTTGCGTTTTAATTGATGACTGCTTAAAATTAACTATGGTTATTTTTCAAAATTTTAATCCCATAATGTATTTTATACACAATCTTCTCAGTCATTAGTGTCAGACTCGACACGTTGTGGCTACTCTGAAGAGTAACTCTCATGGGAATGATACTGAGGTGGGTTCCCGTTTCCTTCCTCAGGAGGAGGCATCTCAAATAGAGTTGGATAATTTATTGCCATGAGGTGGATTTGAACTCGAGTTGTATTCAACTCAGGATTATAAGCTTAACTGCTTTATCCCCTCGGCTAATCGCCTCCTCCTTATACACAATAGAGAATGCTCGAAGACGCCTCTCCTCCTTGGAAGCCATACAGAGGCGTGCAATTAGACTGATAGGTGATTCTACCCTTACTGCATCCCTACAGTCACTAGATCATAGAAGAAGAGTATCTTCACTATCTCTCTTCTACAGGTATTACCATGGTCAATGCTCTGCCGAATTAAAATCAATTATCCCACCCAATGCAACATATTCACGGAACACAAGAGAGGCATCTTCCCAGCATCCCTATGCTGTTCAGATCACGACTAACAGAACAAAACAATTTCATTCTTCCTTTGTCCCCATGACCTCCGTGATTGGAACAAGCTCCCTGTCTATCTTCCCCAAAACCTACAATCTTCAGACTTTCAAGTCTAACCTCAACAGGCATCTTCTCAGTTCCCGCAGTTGAGTTTCCCCTTATGCTTCTCCTTTTGTTTTTATTTTCTTCCTGGCTGCATGTGACTATTGGTCATTATGGGTCTTCGGACCTTATGCACCCATTCAAAAAAAAAAAAAAAAAATAAATGCGAAATTTCATAAGAATTGGACAATTTTTTTTAAATGTGTAAAAAGTTCCAAAGAGCCCCCTTTTGAATCAAAATTAACATCCAAATCCCCATATGGGGATTTAACATTGGCTATATGGGAGGAAAAGTCGGAAAATGAATTGGAAAAATCTGAAATACTATATCAATAAAGTGTACTTCAAACAATTTTCACGAAAAATTTTACTGATATACTTTTTAAAGAGCCTCTAAAAAATAGTTGATTTTTGAATTATTTGCATGGGCGTAACTAGAGAATTTGGATGGGGGGGGGGCCATGGGACCAGCTATCCTCCGGGGGCCTGAAAAGCCCCATATTTTCTCAATTTTTCTTGGGGCAGGAAACTTTCTTGGGGAGGGGGGGGGGGACACGAGCTCCCCGGCACTCCCCTAGTTACGCCCATGATTATTTGAATCGTTAAAGCCAATTTTGTGAAAATCGAAAAAAAACTAAAAAAAAAAAAGTACTTCACTCAAGTCAACTTTTAGGCTTATTTTGTTCAAAAGCTTATTTTAACTATCCTGGAAGGTACCTAACTTAAATATAAAATTTCAACCTCCTAGCTCTCTTTTCGTTCTTGACATATTTTGTCCACACACGCAGACAGACCTTGTCGCGAAAATCACTTTTTTGTATTCAGAGGACCTCAAAACGTGAAGATCCGTCAAAATCTCGACATCGAATTTTTGACATCAATCCAATACTTTCTCTCTATATATATTAACATATATATAGAGGTAAGAGAAAGTAAAAAATAATTCTCTTTAATCTAATTGATTAAAATAAAGCTTTTGTTTCATTTTTTATGATTTAAAAAAAATAAATTTTTATAATTTATGCCACATGTTCAAATAAATTATTCAGAGTCAAAAATTTATCGCCGAATACACAAATGGGAATATCTATACATCGGAGTGAACGAACATTCCAAGAGCATAAAAAAATGAAAAACTATTATATTGCTTTCCCAATAAATTTTGATTATACTTTAAAAAAAAGGGTATTAAATTTTGAAAAAAAATAAATAAATAAATAATTTGATTTGGAAATTTAATATTAATAGATGAAATATTCTAATAATATTCAGATCTGGTTGTGCGCAATAAAAAAAGAGAATTCTCTCATGAAAATTTTATTGATTTATTTTTTATATCCAACAATTTTAGATGATAACATTGTGGTGTGAGTGACCGCATATAATCGGTATTCAAAAGTTGTGTGATTTGCTGTCACAACCCGAGTCAAAAAACAAATTCTAGTTACTAGTTTGAATCTCAGAAGCCTCAGTTCCTTTGATGTTTTATTTGCCGCTCAGAAGTAACTCTACTTTAACACTCAAAACCCTCATTGAAGACTATGAGGTTTAAATATGAATTACCGATAGATTTGAAATCCTCGAAACTCTTTTTTTTAAACATTCACAGATTTTTCTCATTCACACTCACATTCACACAGTCTTTTCGGCAACTTAGGCCATATAAGACTTTGACGATAACCGTTATTTATGAATTTATCTCTATTGGGGTCCAGGCATTCTTATTTAAACCATTTGGTATCCAAATGGCTTAAATAAAATCATCGGACTGCCTGGGGCCCGAACCCGCGACAAGTTAGCACGCTAACCTCTACACCAAGCCCCCATAGTTCGAAACTCTCATTTGAGGTTTTTGAGGTTCAAAACAGTATAGAATAAATTCTATATGGATTGAAGTTTTTGAGGGCCAATTGTAGATTCTGCAGTTCTGATTTAAACCTCTGAAAGTTGTAAAACCGTCCGTAAGTAGAATTTTGAGTTACAAACTGGGATTGCTTTCTATGTTGAATCCAATAAATTAAATTGACCCTCGAAAACCTCACTGAAGATTTTGAGGTTTAAATACGAATTTATGTTTTGCCTCGGGAATGCAGATTCCGAAATCAGATCATACTAAATTTGATGTCAATTTGTGCAGAAGGAAAAATCCTAATTGACTATGTAAAAAGAATCGCGATTCTTCTTCTTCTTCTGTCCTCGCCTTATTCCCGCGATGCGGGGTCGGCGGACCTCTCTTTTTCCCTCCAAACCTATCATATGTTCTTGCGATCGGAAGAAATAAGACAGGCCGACCCGTCGCACGGTCTGACGCCTGTTGAAAAGAGGAAGAAAGAGACAGACATACAAAGAACTGAAGGACTGCCTGTCCCAGCTCGGACAGCGCGTGGTCGCCATCCACGTACCCACAAGATTTGGGTCCCTGAGCCTAAAAAGAATCGCGATTAATAAACTCTAGAATCAATTTTTTATCCAAAAAATCTCATTTTTTAAGCAAAGAATTAAAATTTTTCCGGTGAAGAAAGTCCATTTTTAATTATCTTGTTCATTATAAATGCTTTTAAAACTTAAACTAGGGCGAATTAATGTTCCATTTTCTACTATAAGCTTTATAAGACATACAAGTGTTCATTTTTATAAAGAAAGTTATTCTAAATTAAGTGCCTGGTTTACAGATGTGAGTCAAACTTTAATTTATCAATATCTCGAAACTTATGTTTTGTGGCTTATGACTATCTTCCACTAAGCCTTTCATATAAAGAAAGTATTGGATTCATATCAAAAATTCGATGTCAAAATTTTGTTGGATAGCTACACGTTTTGAAGTTCCCTGAATCCAAAAAGTGGTTTTCGCGACATGGTCTGTGTGTGTGTCTGTATCCAATTTAAAGCATGAAGGAATTGTGCTAGGTGGTTCAAATTTTATATTCAAGTTTGACACCCCCCTGGAGCGTGAAAATAAGCTTTTAAACAAAATCGGCCAAAGAGTACTAGTACTTTACGGAACATTCCCTCTTTTGCCGAACCTAAATTTTTCAGCCTACGGGGGAAATTTTTTCCCCTTCCGTGAAAATCATTTTCCCTTTTTTTTTTTTAGAGACACAAAAAATTTGCCGCCCCGCGGAACATTGGCTCTTTTGCGGAACCTAAATTTTCGTGCTGCGGGGCCGATTAAACATTTCGGGGGAGAGGGGGGTGGAGCCGAGACCCTCTATTGTCTCTATATATGTATATGCATTTGGGAAATTTCGGGGGGGGGCCCCTCGGCCCCCCGTATATACGCCCCTGACTTTACTGATGTAATTTTACATACATTAAAAGACATGCGGCAGTGTAGACGACACAGCCAACATCCAATTCTTGTTATAATGGCAACCTAGGAATTACAAGAGTAAAGTGTCCATTGGGTCATAGTTAGCTAGCACAGTGCAGAGTATATATAGTTCTTGGAATAAGTCGTGTCGATTCCTGAAAATTTTTGCTGTTTTATTTCTCCCGTTAAATTATCCCCTGAAACCAGCAATAATTCATATATTGATATATATCCTATAAAATTTCAAGATTGAAATTAGTTTTCGAGAGCTCCTGTCGCTTTAGTTCTTGACATTCTAATTAACTAGCTATAATTAAAGCTATTACATTTATTCAAAAGGGCGTAATTTTATATAAATTTCCAAGTCAAAGCCAAAGTCATATTCTAATCAATCACCGTCCGTCCGATCATATAAAATTGATGGTTTTTTTTTTAGAGGAGTTGATGACCTCAATCACAGACCGGGGGAACAAAGAAAAAATTTAATTAATTCGTTAAAAAAAATATTAGATATTGCTGGAACAGGATATCAAAAGATTAATTCGTTAAAAAAAAAACAAAAAATTAAAATAATCTTAAATTTCCTTTTGATTTTCATTTCCGTATAATAATATACCGTATTAACTTAAATGGATTATTTCTTTGTGAGGGAGAACTTTTTTTTTTAACAGAAACCAAAAATAAAATTGGAAATTCTTATTTCAAATAAATTCAATACCATCGAAAAAAAATCTGGTGTGACTGTTCGCACAGCACACAACTTTCTCTTACCCTTTGGCAAGTGTGCTTTTCACACCAGATTTTTTGTGTCAAGCTCTAGTAAGTAAATTTCTATCGGGATCACTGTTTATATGCCCTAGGTACGTACAAGATTTTCACCCGAAACCGAAACCAAATTTCGGCCTCAATCTTAGTTTCAGCCGAAATCGAAACTTGTATTTCATATACAAAATTCATATCTTTTGGAAATTTTTTTTTCCTTCTGTGGAAATCATTTTACCTTTTTTTGTTTTAGGGAGACTAAATTTTTTCCGCCCCTTTTCCACCGGGCGGAAAATTTTTTTCCCCTCCCGTGAAAATGATTTTATTTTATTGGGAAGGCAAAATTTTTTCCACATCTTTTTCGCCTTACCCAATTTTTCCCTCAAGTTTTTTTTTTTTTTCTTGAGTGCGAGTCTTATCCCACTGACCGAAACCGTAACTGAAACCGAATATTCGGTCGGTTTCTAATAAATAACCTCCGATTTGGCTGAAACTTTAATATTTCAAAGTATTTTAACTATCTTCATATTTTTAAAGGGGTGACACCTAAAAATAATCTTGATAATTCATAATAGGACCGTTTTAGAGCATATTTTCTATGAAAATTTTATTCTCTCTATTTCTCTAAAACTCGAGCCAATCTTGCAAAATAGATGGTATTTTCTATCTATTCTCAAGAATAGCTCTTAATATCCCAGAAATAAAATCAATATTGTCCAGTGTTATTTTTTATTTAAAGATTTTTTGACTTATAACGTATAGATGAAATATGAAAAAACAAAAATTGAAGGTTAAATTTTTCACGAACTAGCCAGGGGGCTCCTCCCTGAATCTTATTTTTTTTTTCTCCTATATCGCACCCTCACAAACATGTTTTTCTTAATTCCGTTCAAATAACCATATAACATCAAAAGGATTTAAAGGATTGGAAATTTAACAAATCTCGGCTGGTGTGACAGTGCTTGTCAAACAGGTGCTCTGTAAAAGAAAGTTGTGTGCTGTGCTACCAATCACACCAGATTTTTTTTTTAATTAAACAAAAAAATTTCATTTTTTCCCAAAAGTACTTTATCTAAGTGCGTTATCAATTTAAAAAGTTTACTAAGAAAAAAAAAGATTTCATACTTCAATTTTGTTAAAAGATCAAAAAAATTAAGTTCAATCGAATCAATAAAAGCCAAGTGGATTTTTATCACTTTAACATTATTGGGTTTTCTTTCTTTCTCTCTTTCTTATGTTTTTTTATTATAATTTTTCATTTTAAAGCTTAAAATTCGATATGATTTTTTTTTTTTTTTAACGTTCGTTCATAAATAAAATAATTTTGTTTATCTTTGATATCATTTTTTTCTCCTTCCACTCTTACACTTCATTCATATTTTTTTTTTTAAACCTTTCCAAAAAGTGTCTAAAAAGATAGAGAGATGTGTTAGAGGAGGGGTTAGATTGAAATTGGATTTGTGGCGGTGAAGAAGGAGTTGACGAATGAATGAAATTTCAAAGTACAAAGAAAATGATCAAAGAATCTTCTTCTTCTTTTTCTTCCTCGTAATGTAATGTTATATTCTTTGCCAGTGGCTATAGTAAAAAAAAAAAAAGAAATGAATAATAATCCAAGTGATATGAATAACGCCAAAGAAATCAAAAGTGCTTGTTCTAGACAAAAAGTAACCAGGATGTAATGAAAACTAGAAAAAAAGAAAAAGAAACTGTTTTTCTCTCTTCTTCTTTGCTTCTCTCTATATATAGAATAGCGGAGTGTCCGTCCGTCTGTCAGGCTTTGTTTGATTAACTTCCGGTTGGAATTTTGCAGAACGTTATGGAGGGTGCTGGGAAAATACTCCCCAAATTGACAAAAGGGGAATCGCAAAAAATTCCATAAAAACCAGAATTTGCTCTATTACTAGCCAAAGGCGGGCGGAGCGGCTAGTTATTATTAATTCGTTTTGGATTTTTTTAACTTCCAGCAACCCCATTGTTCGGCTGTAAGACTCGACCGAAACGTCAACTCTAGTTAATAAACTCAGATAACAAAAAAACCATTTTTTAAAATTTCTTTCACAAAATGATGCTTTTTTTCTCAGTCTATTTTGACTTGTTATTAGGTCAAGGTAATAAATTTGCTAGAAATTCATTCACAAAATAAATACCTTTCAAAAATGAATTTCTAACAAATTTATTAACCTTGACCTAATAACAAGTCAAAATAGACTGAGAAAAAATCATCATTTTGTGAAAGAAATTAATGTTTACCAGTCTGGCATCCTCAAATTAAACCATTTTTTTTTACTCCGATTTATTATACAACTCTCATCGACCTTTCGTTGACTAGGCGTTTACATCTACAGGAAAAGACTGTCAGATCAAGCCAGCCTCAATTCCTTCATGCTTAAAATTGAATACAGACACACACACAGACAGACAGACCATGTCGCGAAAACCACTTTTTTTGATTCAGGCGACCTCAAAACGTGTATATCCATCAAAATCCAATTTTTGACATGAATCCAATACTTTCTCTCTATATATAGGGGAGAGGGGGGACATTGGGACACGAGGCACATTGGGACATTCGAATTTTAGCGCTACTAAATGTAAAGTTAGATTGTACTCTTTGACCATTAGGGTGTATTAAGAACCCATTTTATTATAGAAAAATTTTAACAGCGTCAAGCTACGCCATAGCTAGTTACACGTTGCTACATCATAGGTGTCCTGCGTTGTAAAAAAATCGGAAATCGTTTGAAGTCGATTATTCTCCATATGAACGTTTGAATTAAGAGAGTTGAAATATTAGAGATAAGTGGACTTGTTTATTCTTACTATGCCGGTACATGCAGATGTAATTATTTATTTTAGCTATTTGTATAGCCTCATTTTGTTTATAAACATGATTGAGGTAGATTGGGACATCTAGCGAGAGGCACATGTGGACACTAATAAATAAGAAATTATATATAATATTTAAGATATTATATTGTGGACAGGGCCGCAGATAGACTTGACGGGCCCCGGGGCTACTTACTAATACGCCCCCCCCAAAAAAAAAAAAAAAAAAAAAAAATTATTTTTTGTATTTATGTATTTTTTTTTTCTCTTTTTTTAAGTGAATCGTTTATTTCAGAAACCACCTAAGCGACAAAATTTCAAATCATGTGTTTTTGGTGCTACTGTACAATTACTACAACAGCTAAGAGTGAACAGATAAAACTGCGTTGGCTGTTTTTATATATCTACCAGTGGCGTATTCAGGGGGGCCCTGCCCCCCAAAACCTTCTCTAAAACAAAAAAATACGTATTGTTTTCCCTAATGATTTTTTTTTTTTTTTTTTAAATAAATATTTTATTAACTCATAAATTCTAAAATCTAACAAAAAAACATAAATAATTGAAAAAATCTCTAATATTTACGAATTTTGTATTAAAATTATTTTTTATTTCAAGAAAAAAATTTTTTTAAAAAAATTTCTCCACTTTAAGTTTCTTGGAGAAGGGGGGGGGGGGTTCATAAAACTTTTGGTCCAGCCCCCCCCCCCCAGCAGAAATCCTGGCTACGCTACTGATATCTACGGTAACAAAATTGTTTAAAATAATAAAACTGCATTATTATTTACACTTTAGATTAAAATTAGACATACAATGAAAATGAAAAGGGGGGGGGGCGATAGGTGTAAGTCAGCCTCCAGAAAGGGGCGATGGGCCAAAAAAGGTTGGGAATCACTGTGTTAGATTGTGCCACCTTTATTCACCAAATTATTTTTTTAGAACAAAACAAATTGTTTTTGTCCACATCTGCCTCTTCACTGTCCAAATCTACCTCACCCAAGAGGCACATTGGGACAATTTGGATTTTTTGGAAAATTGCAAAAATCTAATTCATCTATTGGTGAATAAGCGCTAAGCCTATGGCAATAGATAGTGCATTTATCAGTCTCAACAACATAACATTATATGATCAATAATATTGAAAGCCAAACTATACACAGCTAATTTTATTTGTACTGTCCCAATGTCCCGCCCTCTCCCCTATATACTAACATATATGGAGGTAAGAGAAAGTAAAAACATACAGTCATGTTAAATATTGGTCTATATTTATATTTTGTTACCTCGCTCAGGGACCCACATCTTGTGGGTACGTGGATGGCGACCACGAGCTGCCCGAGCTGGGACAGGCAGTCCTTCTGTTCTTTGTATGTCTGTCTCTTCCTTCCACTTTTCAACAGGCGTCAGACCGTGCGACGGGCCGGTCAATTCTATTTCTTCCGATCGCAAAACGCATGATAGGGTTGGAGGGGAAGAGTGAGGTCCGCCAATCCCGCATCGCGGGATAAGGCGATGAGAGAAGAAGAAGATTTATATTTTGTTACTATGACAATTAATTCCCCTATATTTCCTATGATGAACAAAATTAAAGTTTGTTTCAAACAATTGTGAGAACAAAATTGAGAATATTCATTTCTAAAAAATAATTGATTTATCGATCGATTTTGATCAAAATCATTTGAGCAGTCTTTGAGAAAATAAAAAAATAAAAAAAGCAAACGTGTGGGGTCGTAGGACCCCCGGCAGGAACGAAGTTCCTCACGCCTTTTCTTCAACTCAGAATATAATTTAATATGAATATTATTTAAATAGACGGAAAGCCCGCCTTCGGCTGCGCCCCTGGAGCCGCTGAAACCTCTTGCTCGCCTACTGCAGGGTCGGAACTAGGAGATTTTTTAGGAGGGGCAAAATTTATTTTGCCGCCGCCTCCTCAAAATTTTCTATACAAAATTCATATGATTTTACCTTTTTTTTTAGTAAATCTTTCTTTAATTACCGCCCCCCTGATATCTGCCTCCCGGGGCACACGCACCCACTGCCCCCCCCCCCCCTAAGATCCGGCCCTGGCCTACGGCAGATAGAAGGAAATAAAGAGGAGAGGGTGGGTGTGGCCTCGCCAAGACTTCGGCGAATTTCGCCTTCCTCCGCCGTCGCTCGGGCGCTGGGAACGCATTTTTGTTAGGAACGCGTTTTTGTTACGTTATATTTTCCCTGCGTAATGGTTATCGTAAAAGTCTTTTATGGCCTAAATTGCTGAAAAGACTGTGTGAATGTGAATGGAAAAAGTGTGAGTGTTAAAAAAAAACACACTATTTATTCAAAATTCTTTTGATAATAAGGCAACCCTGTTGGTTTTTAATACCTAATGTTTTCTTATGTTAAGTGCCTAACTTCAACCTCGTAGCTCTTTTCGTTCATCATTTTGCGTGACGCACTTTTTTGGAATCAAAGACTCTTAAAACGAGTATTTCCATTAAATTTTTTTCCACGGTATACTTGCTCTATATTTATAACAGGTGTATATATGAAGGAGAGAAAAGAGATGGGGTGGATTATTTAATGGGCCCAATTCTCATTTTCATCATGAAAATTCTTAAGAGCTATTTTTGAATTTCCTTCCATTATAAACTCAAGATGGTTGTTAATTTTAATTATCTTGCTTTAAGTCGTTATTTTCAATTATGTTTATTTTTTTTTTCACCTAAAAAAATATAATATTAAAATATATAACTCTCGAGTATTATGGCAGGTGCATATTATTTTGAATAAAATTAAAGTGTATTCATTAAAATGTTAGTCGATAATCATTAATCATAATTAAATAGGAAGAATAAAATGAGCAAGCAGCTAATTATATTTCATTTTATTAAAAAACCAGGGCCGACGAATATATTAACTGTCTATATTAACTGTTTTAAATATTCCTTTTTTCTTTTTCTTTTAATCATATATTAAGAATAACAGTATTTATCTATAATTTATATATAAATATATAAATAACTTTCTATTAAAAGGAAGAGAAATTTAATAAAAAATGTCATTCACTCTCTGTCCATGGTATTGTAACAACATAATTTGAGGCATTGTCATGATTAAGCTACATGCAATTGTGTATGCCCAATATAACTTGGCGAGGATTATATGTATTTTCAGACATTAACCTGGGTAATTATAAACATAATAACAAAAAGAAAAAGAAAAAATTTTTATGTAATTGATTGTATCTATCTGTTAAATGTTCTTTTCTTCATTTGTAGCCCTGAAGATGGTCCCATACGTGACCGAAACGTCGGCCCTGGTTTTTTAATAAAATGAAATATAATTAGCTGCTTGCTCATTTTATTCTTCCTATTTGATTATCAACACTCAGCTATATACCTCCTTCAAATTAATCATAATTGTTAAAGGCATTTTTATGTTTAAAACAAATGAGAAATGGAGAAATTAATAATTAGGGGATGAAGGGACAATTTCTCTTCATTTTTTTTTTAGAGATTTGGAATTTTATTCATTATTCATTTGAAATTCCTATCGGGATCCCAGTTTATTTGACCAAGGTGCTCGAAGACACACACCTCAAACCCAACTGGCCTCTGGCCTTAGTCATCTACCGGCACTCAGTGAAGTTACGTTATTTCCTATCTCTAACTCCTCCTCCTACTTTCGTCTTTAGCTAGTGAACTAATCCTTATTTCTGGTTACACCCGGCTCCTTTTATCCAACCTCTTCTATGCTATGGAGGTTGTCCCAGCTTGAGGAGGGACTCCCTCAGCCCCGACTCCTTTCGAAGAATGCATCACTGAGAGGGAATCTTCTTTACGTCCCTTCCACAGGACGGGATGTCACAGCAACTCCCTCTCCTCGTAGAGTTGCCTGGGGGGTTATTGTGATGAGATCCAATATTCCAATCCAGTGTCTGCTAGAGGATTTGTTTACATTAAATAAGTATTTTTATTTAATGAAAAAATCCCGCACGCCCAGGGTTTGAACAGGGATCTTCTTTGTAGAAGCTGACACCCTAGCCCGCTACTCCAGCGAGCCCCCCTTGGAATATATACTTTGCTGGAAATTGCGTCATTTAATTTGTGCAATTCAAAACAATTTTGGGATAAAGTCATTCAATTTGACATAAGATTTATTTTACCTGGCAATTATACTCTCTTAAAAATTATAAGCGGAAAACATTATGTTCGTGAAAAATTTCTAAATTTTTTATTCATATACTAGCCTTTTGCGGACTTCGAGTCTAGCCGAGGGGGGGGGGCCTCTTCTTCTGGTTCGGGCCCAACTGCGACAGACCATCGCCTTTTCTTAATTATGAGAAGAAAATTATTACTACGTATTCCAATTCAGTGCCTGCTTGCGGATTTGTTTGCGTTCATAGAATACATACTTTTGAATCGAAATTAACATGCAAATCCCCGTACGGGGATTTAACATTGGATCTATGAAAGGAAGAGCCGGAAAATGAATTTGAACAAATACATCAGTAAAGTGTACTTCAAACAATTTTCACGACAAATTTTACCACCGCTGATTTAGAGTAGAGTTTAGTTTCTTGGCGATTAGCCGAGGGGATAAAGCAGTTAAGCTTATAATCCTGAGTTTAATACAACTCGAGTTCAAATCCACCTCATGGCAATAAATTATCCAACTCTGTTTGAGATGCCTTCTCCTGAGGAAGGAACCGGGAACCCACCTCAGTATCATTCCCATGAGAGTTACTCTTCAGAGTAACCACAACGTGTCAAGGCTGACACTAATGACTGAGAACGAACGAAAATAGTTTCTTGACTGTATCTGCCTCTACAAATCCACAACTTGTACAATAATATTTATTCCCCTCTTCCTATATTGAGCTTAAATTAATAAAATTATCGAATAACTCGCAATATAGTCGCGTTTCACACGCCTATATTTATTATTTTTTTATTAATTAATAATTATTTTATCTTATTTATTAGATTTATAAATTATTCTTGATTTTTTTTTTAGATCTGCTCAATTGGAGATTACCAATATGTTTAATTGGATTTTTTTTTAATTTTTTTTTTTCTTCGAAATTAATTCAAATAAGTACGATTTTATTATGATTCTTTTATATATTTTTTTTTCTAAAAAAAAAAAAATATAAAAATTTTTTTTTTAGTAATGTATTCATTATAACCTAATTATCTAAGGATTAACTAAATTTCAAAATAATTTTATAATACATTTGTAATTTCATTCTTAGTTAATCCTAAGATTCACAAAAAAAATTAATTTAAACTATGTAATTATTGGAAAAAGCCTGAATTCAATTTTTTTATATTCAATTAATAAGCCAAATCCGAATTCCCCCCACCCTTACCTACATCTCGAACGAGGCAGAAGAAGCCAGGAAGGCGAGGGACAGATCATTCTTGGTTCATCCGCCACCGTGTGCGGAGCTCACTCTCTCATCACCCTTGGGCCAACCGCCACCCTGTGCGGTCCCGCTTCTCAACTTTTGGGTCAACCGCCATCCAGTGCGAGCCCCATATTTTTTTACTACGCTTGTGTCCACCGCCACCTTGTGCGGTCCCCACAAGGCAATCTCAACTCAGAAGATATTCGAGGTTCATCTGCCAGCTTTTGCGGACTCCACTCTCTACAGTCACGCTTGGGTCACGAGACGCCTCGACGCTTACATTGGGTGCTGGTGCCATCATCATTATCATCATCATCATCATCATCGTCATCTTCAATCCAGAGAGCCGTCCAACTTGGGATTCGAACGAAGGTCGACCAGCGGCGACCGAAACGTCATCGATTCGTCTCCCAGAAGCAAACCTCCCTATCCTACCTTCCCATTGGCTTAACAATCAGGCTCATTTACTCCTTATACAAAAAAAAAAAATATTTAAAATAAAACTCATTCTTCCTATTTTTCAATCTTTTCTTTCTTTTCCCTTTTCCTTTATATATAAAAAAAAAAAAAAAAAAAAAAATATTTAATAAATAAAAAAAATAAAAAAAAAAATAATAATAAATAAATAAATAAATATATCAAATTATATATATAAAAAAAAAAAAAAAAAAAAAAAAAATTATTATAAAAAAAAAAAAAATATTAAAAAAAAATAATAATAAATAATATAATTTTAAAATAAAAAGCGAAGCAGATAAAAAAAAAAAAACTCACCCTGATTACAACCCCCCGTGACCAGAGAAGCAACACACTCTAGCACGCTACGTGGTGTTCGGCTGCTGGGATGTGAAACCGAATCGTTAGTTCACCAGGCACCGAAATGTCTTTTCAAGAAGTACGGGATTCCGAAGACATGGGATCACCGCGGGACAGCGCTGGTGCACTGCAGGAATCGCGAGCTACCTCACAGATCACCGGGAAAAATAATCCGGGACATCTAGCGGCGGACTTGAGAGAGGATTCGGTGGGTTTGGTCGGATCGAGGCAGTCGGAGTCGGTAAGTCCCATCAACAAACCTTCCTCCTTCTCTTCCCTACCTGACGGTTTTGGTGATGTTGATATTGGAAAAGGTCATGAGATAAAAAAACCGTGGGATCTGGAATCACTATTTACGGCATTAAACTCCGTAATAAGGGAAGAAGGTTCGAAGTTGGAAAATAAAATAGGGGAATTGAGAGGTGATATAAAGCGAGTTGAGGAACAAAGTCGATTTCAAATGGCTGTCTTCGAGGAGAAACTCGGCAATTTAAGACAACCACAGTCGGAACAAGGGCAGAGACAGTTAGTTGAGGAGGAAATAGATCAGGATAAGAAGTTAGTTGAAGATACAATGGATGAAGGGATAGACCAGGGTAGAAATTTAGTTGAAGAAATAGTGGATATAGAAGAGATAGATCAGGAAAGGAATTTAGTTGATGAGACAGGGGAAGAGGAGATAAATCAGGATAGTAAGTTTGTTAGTGAAACACTGGAAGAGGAGAAGAAGGACCAAGATGAAGGGAAGGTACTTGATCCGATCAGGACGGTTCCCTCTGATGAGAAAGTTGTCATCTTGGAGAACCAGATGGAAAGGGCCGACGATAAAGTAGATAATTGCCAGGAAAATAATTATCTGATAATTACCTCCGGCCAGATTCAGGGTAAAGAAGAGATGGAGCAGGTACTGGCAGTGAAAAAATATAAGATTTTAATTTTTGTGTATGGAACTAATTTTTGCACGGACCACTGGCCTCCTTCGATTATTAAATCATTCGTCAACACCGCCAATGAAAAAATAAAGCGGTGGTTGTCGATTACTAGTCAGTTGAAGAAGAGTAAATAACTAGTCACATTATTCGGATAACAGCAACAAGGCCGTCAACATCTATCACACCCTTCTCCTCCACCTATTTCCCTGTTGATGGTACTTATTAATACCGAAACGTCGCATGGTTTTGTTCGTTTCTTTAAGGGGCAAAATTTTATTCTATTTCGGGGGTTTATTAATGTTATAAATTTATTTGGGGGTAATTTAATTTTAATTTAATTTTAATTTGGCTTCTCCATTCCTTTTTTTATTTTTTCATAAATTTCATTCATAAAGTAGTACAGTTACATTTTTTAATTTTTTTTTTTTGGAACTTTAATATCAATTATCTCACGGTGTGTTTGTCTTTTTCTGACCAATATTATCTGTGTCAAGGTCGCATGATTAGAAAATCACCTGGTCAGAGTGAAGACAAACAGACCGTGAATTCTTATAGAAACGACCATTCCGTGTGTTCGATGCCTCGATGGACGATTCACCCGTTTTTTTTTTTAAGTCGTCGTTTGTTTTAATCTCGTATTTTTTTTTATTATAAATCACAGTGCGCCGCGAGGTCTCGCAATCCCAATGTCAGAAGAAACTCGGCATCTTGGGATGACCAGTTCCTTCTCTGGCAAATTAGGGGGAGAACGCAATATAGTCGCGTTTCACACGCCTATATTTATTATTTTTTTATTAATTAATAATTATTTTATCTTATTTATTAGATTTATAAATTATTCTTGATTTTTTTTTTAGATCTGCTCAATTGGAGATTACCAATATGTTTAATTGGATTTTTTTTTAATTTTTTTTTTCTTCGAAATTAATTCAAATAAGTACGATTTTATTATGATTCTTTTATATATTTTTTTTCTAAAAAAAAAAATATAAAAATTTTTTTTTTAGTAATGTATTCATTATAACCTAATTATCTAAGGATTAACTAAATTTCAAAATAATTTTATAATACATTTGTAATTTTTCTTAGTTAATCCTAAGATTCACAAAAAAAATTAATTTAAACTATGTAATTATTGGAAAAAGCCTGAATTCAATTTTTTTATATTCAATTAATAAGCCAAATCCGAATTCCCCCCACCTTTACCTACATCTCGAACGAGGCAGAAGAAGCCAGGAAGGCGAGGGACAGATCATTCTTGATTCATCCGCCACCGTGTGCGGAGCTCACTCTCTCATCACCCTTGGGCCAACCGCCACCCTGTGCGGTCCCGCTTCTCAACTTTTGGGTCAACCGCCATCCAGTGCGAGCCCCATATTTTTTTACTACGCTTGTGTCCACCGCCACCTTGTGCGGTCCCCACAAGGCAATCTCAACTCAGAAGATATTCGAGGTTCATCTGCCAGCTTTTGCGGACTCCACTCTCTACAGTCACGCTTGGGTCACGAGACGCCTCGACGCTTACATTGGGTGCTGGTGCCATCATCATTATCATCATCATCATCATCATCGTCATCTTCAATCCAGAGAGCCGTCCAACTTGGGATTCGAACGAAGGTCGACCAGCGGCGACCGAAACGTCATCGATTCGTCTCCCAGAAGCAAACCTCCCTATCCTACCTTCCCATTGGCTTAACAATCAGGCTCATTTACTCCTTATACAAAAAAAAAAAAATATTTAAAATAAAACTCATTCTTCCTATTTTTCAATCTTTTCTTTCTTTTCCCTTTTCCTTTATATATAAAAAAAAAAAAAAAAAAATATTTAATAAATAAAAAAAAAATAAAAAAAAAAATAATAATAAATAAATAAATAAATATATCAAATTATATATATAAAAAAAAAAAAAAAAAAAAAAAAAATTATTATAAAAAAAAAAAAAAAATATTAAAAAAAATAATAATAAATAATATAATTTTAAAATAAAAAGCGAAGCAGATAAAAAAAAAAAAACTCACCCTGATTACAACCCCCCGTGACCAGAGAAGCAACACACTCTAGCACGCTACGAACTCTTGTATTTCTCATCATCTGAAGATGTGCGAATGTCTGATTCATTTGTTTTTATTTTCGCTGGCATGAACTCCCATTTCTGAATATTGAATAATAATATATAATCTTATCTTCTTGGAATTATTATTGATAAACACAACCAGAAAATTATATTTTTTTAACACAAATTGGCTTCATATACCCTCTTGAATTTCTCTTTTATAGTTATAAATTATTCCAGTATTTAAAAAACAAAATCCCTTTTAATATTGAAAGACAATTGAAGAGTAAAGTCCCTTTTTAAATGAATGATGGAATTATTTTAGAATAAACTCTTAATAATGAAAAGACTTTGTTTTCAAAGCAAAGGGTGAAGAGAACTCAGTAGAAGGAAACAAAAATAGGATTTAGAAAAAAAAAATAATCCCTTAAAGACGACTACCCACGTAACTGCAAACTTGACAAGCAGGCATGTGCAATCTTTTTGTACCAGCATTCCCTTCGGCACCACACGGCACAAGCATGCTTGAGATACTTGAAGAACTTCCTGGAGTCTCACCAGATGAGGTCGTACTATTTCTCAGAGGTTGAATCAAGAGTCAGGTACGGGATTTCACTTTGGGGAATGTCCACGTCGGCTCAGAGAGTTCTCATTGCCCAGAAGAGAATTCTCAGGTGCATAACTAGCACTGCACCTAGAGAAATCTGTAGAAGTGCTTTTGGAAAATTAGGGGTACTCACGGTTCCTGCTCTGTACATATTGGAGATATGTACAAAGACATATGAGAAGAGAAGTTCCATTGACTCAGGAAGGAATATTCACCAGCAGAATACAAGACATAGGGAAGATTTGAGATGTCCGAGATCTAGGTTGAAGGTGGGCGAAAAATCGTCTATTTTAATGGGACCAAGACTTTTTAATGCTCTCCCAAGTGAAATCAAATCATCTCCAAATGTCATCATTTTCAAAAAAAGACTTAAAACCCACCTCCTGAAACAGCCCCTATATAGTGTTGGTGAATATTTTGACGTAAAATAAAGATGTACCATTCCTTGCATGTATATTGTGTATTATTTTTGTATTTTTTTTATGACGCTTCCATACACAGCAATTGTGTCTTTAGGAAGAAAAGGGTTAAATAAATAAATAAATTAATTAATTAAGGTGTGCGTCCCAAAAAGCCGTTAGAAGACGATTCAGTACCGAGTTACTCTAGGCGGCAAGAGATGGAGTTAGTGTTTCCCATAGGAATACAAGGGACTTGTTCCATTTCATTTGAAAGATTCCAGCTAATTAATTAAGAGTCAAAATTAATTATTTTTTAACACAATGATTACTAAATATCTTTTATTTAATCTAAAAAAAATTTTATTTTTTCGAAAATTAAAAAAAGGGCTTCTATGAGTTGTAGACATTATAAATAACTTTAATTTAAAAAAAAATTTGAGGTCGATAGCTTCAAAATTGTGGCCGCAATCTCCCAAAAATTAGCACCCCGAGACGCGCACCTTAACCTAAAAATGTCAAAATGGAAGGTTATTTATTCGAAAATAACAAGAAATATTCACTTGCTTTAGACAAAGACAATAAATATTAATATTTCAATTGAAATTTTAAATGAATTAATATATATTAAATAAATATCAAATGTCAAGACGTCTATAAAACGGCGGAGAGTTTTGCTTGTGCTAATATGCTTGTGAATAATTAAAATTTAATCGAGCATCAAGCGGCTTGCACAATTAAAATGCTTGCGCAAAATTCTCCAGTTTGCTTGTACAAAAAGATTGCACATGCATGCTTGTCAAGTTTGCCGTCTTTAGGGGTTAAATACTCCACTGTGATCGAATTTTTTTTTCTAAATTTAATCCCAAAATTCTCTTTTGTTTGCAGATATTCGGTGCATTCCTTGCCTGGGAGACCCGGCACGTTTCGATCCCAGCACTCAACGACAGTAAATACGTTGGAATGTCAGTTTACAATGTGGTGATCATGTGTGTGATGGGCGCAGCTATTTCCTTCGTGCTCAGTGATAAGCAAGATGCCAGTTTCATCATCATCTCGGTGTTTATTATCTTTTGCACCACGGGCACTCTCTGCCTCGTCTTCGTACCAAAGGTTATTACTATTTACTTTGAAATTTTACTTGGCTATAAACGCCACCACCTCATGATACATTCGCCTCATTATCTAAATGAAAACCAAGGGAGAGAAAAAAAAAAAAAAAATACGCCGGCAAATTTTTTTTTCTTTTTTTTAATAAAATTTAATATAAAATTTTCTCAATTTTTTTTTTATATACTGTGCACACATTTATTAGGGAATCTTAAGAACAACATCCGGGACTTATTATATTCTCTCATTACTTAGGGGTTAAAAACAATTATATTTTTTATAAGAAAACAAAATATTATTTCTTTTCGGAAGAGTAGGGTGGGGGGGGGGGGGGGGCAAATGCCTAAATCCGCACATGCTGAACCACTTTTCTTCCCCCTGATATCATGCCCCCACTGCCCACCCCCCTTCGGCCCTGTCTAACTGATGACTACCACGTTCCACACGCTGATTTCTCATGGTGACATCACATCCGAGGTTTGTGAGGTTTGGTGAGTGACTGCCACTCAAATCCGTTGCCTGGCCAAACTTTTTTTTTTTTTATTTTGGAAGTTATAGCTTTCACTATCGTTTTGTTTCGCCATTGGCTAACTATCCGCAGTAGCGTTATTTGGGGGAGGGACGAGGGGGAATTTCCCCCCCTCCTAAGAAAAAAATTGTGCCCCCCTCCCCAAGAAATAGTTGAAATGACGCCACTGACTATCCGATCTTATTGAGATTATCTTATTCCTTTAAAATTATAAATAGGACTATTTACAATAAATATATAAGGAATGAAAGTTTGAAGAATTTTTTCTTTAAAAATATATTTTAACAGCTGACGTTTCGACTTTGGTCAAAGCCATCCTCGGAGCTGTTATTGATAATTCATTATGTGCATATATTTCGGATTGTATTTGGTATCAATTTAGGATATAACATCTGGAAAAAAAGTCTTTAGATCGAGAAAAACTTTTTCCTTCTTCTATCACTAATACTGTTGGAGATTTGAAGGCTCCTTACCTTTACTGCCGATATAGTGGAAGCCTGCACCTTGACCGCAGAGTTGGCGAAATGCTTCCGAGTCGATGATAAAATAGGAACTAATTATTAATTTGCCTTTTCGGCGATTTGAAAAATGTGGAGCCTTCAGTTTTTGGAAGGGACATCAGGTGGCGGGCAATGCTCGATTATATTTTGAACAAATACAATATATTTATTTTGTGCCTAATGAGATGAAATTGTACTGCCCTGAGTCAATTATCACATTAGGCACAAAATAAATATATTGTAGTGGAAAAAAGTTTTCCTTTTTTTTCCTAATGTTATATCCTAAATTGATACCAAATGCAATTCGAAATATATGTACTTAAAGACCAATAACAGCTCCGAGGATGGCTTTAACCCAAGGGCGGATCCAGAGGTGTTTCTCGGGGGGGGGGGGTAATCTGGTGTGGGTATATATAGAAATTTTTTTCGGGGGGGGGCTGTTCTCAAAAGTTTTTCTACGAAAAATTTTGTTTTTCGCGGAACCAAAAATTTTTCATGTGCCGTTCGCGGAACCAAAAATTTTTTCGTGTGCCGTTCGCGGAACCAAAAATTTTTTCCAGCCGGAAAAATATTTTACCTTTTTTTTAGAGACACTAAATTTTTTTCGCCCGCGGAACCAAAAATTCTGGCTGCATTTTCTTCTAACTTTCATTCCTGATACAAATTCCACCAGCCATAAAATAACCTTATACTAATAAATATATCCTATAACTAGAATTTCATTTTTGGTCATCCTATTTTGTTATAAACATCTCAAAAAGACCTCTTATCTTTTTAATATTTATTAGATATCTCCCCTTTAAAAACTCGTTAGTTCTCTCTCTCTCAAGAATTTTCGCCATATTAGGTCATATAGACTTTAAACGATACTTATATTAATTACGATATATATATAAATTGGGGTCCTGGCATATTTATTTTTGCTATTTGGTATCCAAATGAACTGCCTGGTGTCCAAACCTGCTCCCCTTGGCTCTCAATATTGACATTTATCCCTCTTCATTTCATCTTTCCAGCTTATTGAATTAAGGAGAAATCCTCAGGGCAGTATTGACAAGAGAATTCGAGCGACACTTAGACCCATGGGGTCTAAAAATCGACGTGATTCTGTTGCCTCCGAACTCGAAGAACGAATCAAAGACGCCAAAGTGTTCAATCAGAAATATAGGAAACAATTACTAGAACGAGACGCCGAATTACAGGTAAAGAAAGAATTGCATTGTTATTTATACACTAGAAGGCCTGTTCTAATCTACCCAAATTATAAACTAATTTAAGAAACATTGAATATGAAATATCTTATACATTTCTAAGTAAATTTAAGGTTGTTCGGACAATAAAGCACTTTGCTAGATTAAAAGCTAATTTTTTATTATGTTATTAATCACTATCACATACATATAAAATAAAATTTTGAAACAGATCTGACACAGGGTTATCGTGTAATTATTAAAAAATTGAAATTTAACATGTAGTCTATGGGGAATGTCGGGGAAACGCACACATATCGAATTATATAGCCAACCTCTGCAATAGATGCAAAAAAAAACTTACATTTTTATCAATTCACTTCCGTAGAATACGTTAAAAATAAAATCAAAAGTTGCTGACGGGGGTTTTTAAAGATATTTCAACATGAAAGTCAAAAAATTCCCGAAAATGAGTCGGTCATTTTTAAAAAATAAGTAAGTCACGTGACTCTGACCAGTGTGTGTCAACGTCGCATAAAATAATTCGTTTTCACTTACATTTTTTTCAATTTACGATATTTTTCTTCGCAAATCGCCCATTGTGTCTAAACTTATTTGCATTACTCATTGTAATATGATAAATAAAATACAAATGAACACTATACAAGATCAACAGAATCAGCTGTCAAATGCGAATGTTGCCAGATCTATATTATGCAGACTTAAGTCAAAAGTCATTCATTTCTTATTTTTTGGTAATTAAATTATTAACTTAATACAATTATAAACTATGATAGGTCACGACTAAATTATAATAATGAATTTATGCAATCAAATCTTTCATTTTATTTAAAAAAAAATTTAGATTCTATTATGACTTACGAGGTAGGCCTACTATCCGAACAACCTTAACACAAATAGAAATAATTTTAATCAATTTAATACAATTTTAATAAAATAAATATTCAAAAATTTTCAATTTGTTCGACAAATCAATATAATTTCGATATATTTAGTTGGATATTAATTAAAGATTTTGTTTTTATATGAATTTCCAAGAGAAAAACTGAAATGGAAAGATTATTTTAAAATTTTAGAAATTTATCGTTAATAAAATAATTTCGATATTTTTGTTTTATTTAAATTGTAATTATTTATTAAAATGTTATGGAATTTGTGTTAAATTTAGTTAGAAATGTATTTCATATTAAATGTTTATTAAATTCCAGTAACATAGAACAAGTCTTCTTAAGAAGAAACAAAATGTTACGTTTTCATCAGGGGCGCCGGAACGAATTTAAAATAAATAAATAAATTATT
>JAKCPI010012556.1:0-17145 GCA_023213315.1 Euborellia annulipes
AAAAAATTTATTATAGACAAAATTTAAAAAAAACGAAAAACAAAATTATAATAAATAGAAAATATATGCTAAATTAGAAAATGTCTATAAATTTCCTTTAAAATCATTTATTAGAACTCCTCAAAGAAGTCCCGCTTCCTCAAATTAGGATTGTGATTTTTCAACAAAATGGCTAACTTGCTCACCTGATTATAACCCTAATTTCTTTTTCGAAAAGTTTTTTTTTTTTTTTTAAACATTCACACTTTTTTTTCATTCACACTCACACTCACACACACATTCACAGTCTTTTCGGCATCTCAGGCCATATAAGACATATATGATAACCGTTGTAAGTAATATATATATTGTGGGTTCAGGCATTTCTATTTAAGTCATCTGGTATCCAAATGGCTTAAATAAAATCATCGGACTGCCTGGGTCCGAACCCGCGACGTTTGGTATAGGAGGTAGGCACTCTACCTACTACGCCACACCCGGGGGCGTTTCGAAAAGTTCAAATAAATGATTTTAAAGGAAATTTAAATACATTTTCGAATATTAAGCTTATCTTTTCTATTTATTACAATTTTGTTTTGCGTTTGGATTTTGTTAAAAATTGTTTTGTCTATAATAAATATTTTTTTTCGTTATCATCAGGGCCGCAGACAGACTTGACGGGCCCCGGGGCTACTTACTAAAAAAAAACCATTTCCATGAAATTTTTTTCTGAGGGGCCGGACCCTTTAAGCTCAAAAATCTAAAAATTATAATTTAAAAAATCATTCTCTTGAAATTTTTTCCTGAAAGGACCCGTGAATTTTGTCCCCCAAAAAAAACTTAGTTTTTTTTTAGTATGTAAAAGGCTATTGTGGCCTTCATGCCAACAATTTTTTACAGTTTTTGACACAACTTTTGAAATAGTTATACATAGATTACAATATTTATAGTTCAAAGCGGGGGGGGAAATAATTTTCATGGTTAAAATTTCAATTAAAAAAAATCATTTTCTTGAAATTTTTTTTCCTCAGGGGGCCTGGGCCTTTAAGCTAAAATCAAGTTTGATCAAGTTGGATTACTCGAGTTTTTCAATTTACCAATGGCAAAAAAAGGAATTTTTTGTAGACCTTTTGATTTTTCATTGTTTTCTCTTTGGCAATGGCAATAAAGGATTAGCGAGGGTTCTCCCCAGGCGAATCGGAGCCTAACCTTTTTTAGTGAACGTTTTGATATCATTAAATAAAAATTCTGAAATTTTATAAAATTTAGTCAAATCTTCTGTTTTTATCATTTTGAATGGATAATAACTTATGCATTTAGATTCTACCAACATAACAAAAATAAAAATCCTAAAATTTGATAAACATAACGAATATAATAATTGGTTGTTAATAAATAAAAATTGAACATATAGTTTAATAAAGAAAATGTATTCGAAATTTTAATAAAATAAGAATGAAACTTCTAAACAAAAATAAAAATCCTAAAATTTGATAAACATAACGAATATAATAATTTGTTGATAATAAATAAAAATTGAACATATAGTTTAATAAAGAAAATGTATTGGAAATACAATAAAAATGAAACTTCTTAGTGTTTTCTTTTTTCTGTTGGAAAATTTAGGGTAGATAGATTTTTTCTTAGTGTTGTTTTTTTTTGGTTCAATGAAGAAGAAAGAACTAAGAAAGGAAAAAGAAAGAGTAATTTAGTAAATTATAAAAAATAAATGATTAGGATGAGAATGGAAATGAAATCTTTTTGAAGTTGGTGGTTGACATCAGAATTATATAATAGTGGTAGCGATGGTTGGTGCAAAATGTAGGCTGAACGTATGAATGATTGAAAGAGTGTGAAAGTGTGTGAAAGATGAATCAGTAAAAGTTAGAGTAAAGTTGAATTGTGGATAAAAGAAGATGTTAAGTCATAAAAGTAGATGTTAAGTCATAGAAGAAGACTTTAAGTCATAAAGAAGAAGTTAAGTCATAAAGAAGAAGTTAAGTCATAAAGAAGAAGATTAGTCATAAAAGAAGACGTTAAGTCCTAAAAAAACTACGGGGGTCTGGGGGGCTAAGCCCCCCAGTGGGGGTCTGGGGGCGAAGCCCCCAGCTACTTTCAAGTGTGAGCGAAGCGTAGCGCAGCGAAGCGTAGCGAGCGCTTGTAAGCTAGTATATATATATATCAATAATAATATTATTTATAAATCATGGAAATTATTTTTAATTTTGCAAAATGTTGAATTCTAAATATTCTATTTATAAATGTAGCATGATATTTTGGATATCTATTTCATCTACGATTTCTGGATATGTTTTATTATGATACATGATTTAATCGTTTTTTTGTTGGGTTTTTTTTTTCTTAAATAGAGGCATGGAAATTATTTTTTAATTTTGCCAAAATGTTGAATTCTAAAGTCATTACTATTTATAAATGTAGCCATGATATTTTGGATATCTATTTCATCTACGATTTCTGGATATGTATTTATTATGCATACATGATTTAATCGTTCTTGCGTCATTGTTGAGCGAAGATATGTTTTTATTCTTCTTAACATAGAAAATGAGCGCTCAGCGGTTGCTGATGTGGCCGGGATCACTAAAAGTAGTTTTAGAATATTTCTCAGGTTAGGAAATAATTTTTTTGATTCTTGATTAAGATTTTTGTATTTTATTACAAAATCATTCAAGCATTTAGCTTGAGGAATTAATTCCCTAAAGAAATCAAATTCTCTTTTGACCTTTTCTTCTACAAACTCATATTCTTTTAAAATATCTATAACAGATTGGTCCCAAAAACGGGTTTCTAAAATAACAATTTTTTCGATTTGTAGATATTTTAAAAACCCCGGTTGGGAGAATCTTAATTCAATCTCGTTGATTATCCCATCAATAACTTCATAGAAAGTTTTTCTAAAATATTCTTCTATTGACGTGAACTTGTGTTCAGACTCGTTAGGTTTATATAGAAATTTTTTAGGAATCTCTCGCTTTCTCGGTAACGAGGGCTCCTCAAGATTCATTTCTTTTATTTTTTTCTTTACATCCTTCCACATTTCATTAAAAAATTGTTCTGAGCGTTTTTTTTTTAAAGATTCTAAAACTAACTCAACAGCTTCCTTTGCCCCAGCTACAGTTTGCGTTTCACTTTGAAGAACATTGCTCAATTGATCAGTTAAAGAAAACATTAGATAACTAAGTCTAATTCCAAAGTATATAGAACCCTTTGATAATTGATCATAAAGTCCCCTGGCTTTGGACCCTATATCATCATTACAAGATGCTAATGAAAATAGAAAGTCCAAAACAGCAGGGTAAGTATTGATAACCCCTGACAATGAAGTATGTCTGATGGTCCAACGGGTTGGGCATAATGGCCGAGGGCCAGTTTTCTCTATTCCATGAGCCTTAGCAATCTCATGAAAATTATGTGATCGTTTTGGTGATTCTTTGACAATAACTCCTATGTCGTTTACCCATTGAAGGCAATCACGTATTAAAGGAATTCTTTTTGAAGAATCCTGCACAGCCAAATTTAGAGAATGAGCTGAACAATGAATAAATAAAGCCATTGGTTGATCTGCCAACACTCTTGATTTGACACCGTTTTTTATTCCGGTCATATTTGATCCTCCGTCATAGCATTGTCCTCGCAAGAGATCCATACTTAAATCAAAACGAATAAGCATGTCTTTTATAATATTATACAATGATTCCCCAGTCATAGAGTGAGTGTCATAGAGACCAAGAAAAAACTCATCAATTTCAAGAGTATCTTCATCTACAGATCTGATCGATATAGAAACTTGTTCTTTTCCCTGTACATCATTGGTTTCATCAACAATGAGAGAATATTCTCCTCTTTTTTTATTATTTTAATAATTTTACGCAAAATATCATGGGAAATAATTCTCAATATTTCATTCTGAATATCTGAAGAATTATATGATTTTTTGTGTTTTAAAAATAATTTTAATTCTGGAATGTCATTTTCCCTGAGACGTAATAATTGAATGAAATTTCCTTCATTAATATCATGTGCTCTAAATGCAATTCCCTGACGAGCTAAATATAATGCTGAGGTTATTATTGTTTTTAGAGCGATTTGATTTTGTATTTGAACAGATAATGTTTGTTCAGATAATAAGGAAATAATTGGAGTATTTTTCTTCAGTGCTTCTAATTTTATAAATGATTCTTTGTGAAAAGCAGATTTTTCGTGACTTTTTAATTTTATGATAATTTTTTTCCAGTTTTTATACCCATCAATCACTAAGTTTGTTTCATGATTTTTTTCACATTTTACTAATTTTTTTCCTAGCGCTTGGACACATATGAAACAAAAAATTAGGGTCCGACCGAAACAAGATTTTCAGCCGAAACCGAAACCGTAACCGAATATTCGGCCTCAACCTTAGTTTCGGCCGAAACCGTAACCGAAACCGAAACTTGTATTTCCTATAAAAAATTTTTTTTCATTTTGCCTTTTTTTTTTTGAATTTTTTTTCCCTCCCGTGAAAATCATTTTACCTTTTTTTTTTTTTAGGGAGACTAAAATTTTTTTCTCCCTCAATAGGCCAGTCAATATCGACATTTAAATCGCAAAACGTAAAGTATTCCTGCATTTTTGGTATGTTATTTGGACCCCTTGGGGGAGAGCGAAACCACATTTTGCAATTAAAAAAAAGTTGTGCTTCCCGCGTAGTACGAGAAAAACTGCGTAATTTTCGCACTTTTTTCAGTTTTTGCAGTTTAATTCAAAAACTATGGGCTTTTTGACATTTGTTGCTTATAGCATTTTTAAAGTATATTAAATTTGAAACAATTCAAGCCAATTTGCAGCTCCGTATCTCTAATAGTTTTTGAGATATGATAATTGAAAAATGTACAAGATTTTCACAAATGTTACAATTTTCAGTTTTGCTTATGTTTAAAGCCGAATATCGGCTTAACCGCTCAAGTTTAGAGAAAAGTTGTGATAAATTGAGTTTTAGCACATTTAATTACCTTTCATTTAAGCGCAGTACGGGGTCAGTAACCCAGTCAGTAGTCCAGTCAAATTTCACATTAAATTCGCAAACGCGAAATAACGCTGCATTTTTGGTATGTTATTTTGACCCCTTAGGAGAGTGTGAAACCACATTTTGCAATCAAAAAAAAGTTGTGCTACCTGCATAATACGAGAAAAATTTCAAAATTTTCGGACATTTTTCAGTTTTTGCTGTTTAATTAAAAAAATATGGGCTTTTAACATTAGTTGTTATTATCATTTTTAAAGTGCATTAAATTTCAAACAATTGAAGCCAAACCACATCTTCGTAAGTTTAATAGTTTTTGAGATATGATACAATTTCATGTAGGGCTATTTAAAACTTGTATTATTGGAATTTTTGTTTTTTAAGTTTATAGGAGAACTATAAGAGCTAATGATCCCGTTTTGCTCTTAAATGAAAGGTAATTAAATGTGCTAAAACTCAATTTTTTACAACTTTTCCCTTAGCATGAGCCGTTATGTCGATATTTGGCTTTAAACATAAAGTTGTGATAAATTGAGTTTTAGCACATTTAATTACCTTTCATTTAAGGGCAAAACGGGATCAATAGCTCTTATAGTTCTCCTATAAACTTAAAAAACAAAAATTCCAATAATACAAGTTTTAAATAGCCCTACATGAAATTGTATCATATCTCAAAAACTATTAAACTTACGAAGATGTGGTTTGGCTTCAATTGTTTGAAATTTAATGCACTTTAAAAATGATAATAACAACTAATGTTAAAAGCCCATATTTTTTTAATTAAACTGCAAAAACTGAAAAATGTCCGAAAATTTTGAAATTTTTCTCGTATTATGCAGGTAGCACAACTTTTTTTTGATTGCCAAATGTGGTTTCACACTCTCCTAAGGGGTCAAAATAACATACCAAAAATGCAGCGTTATTTCGCGTTTGCGAATTTAATGTGAAATTTGACTGGACTACAAGTGCAAATTATTTGACCTTTTTTTTTTTTTTTTTGCATGCGAGTCTCATCCCATTTTTTCAGACTCTGGTTTCGGCCGGCCGAAAGGTTCGGCCACTTTTTGGCCGAAACCGAAACTACGGCCGAAACCATGATTTTTGGCCGAAACTGGCCGAAACCGTAACCGAAACCGAATATTCGGTCGGTTCCTACAAAAAATACTTTTAGTCATTGAGTCAAAATGAAGCCAAGGGTATGTTGTGAACCACTCATTCTGAAAATTATGATTACGTCCAGATTGGGTCCATGGAGGAATATCCAAAGGTTGATACGGTTCGTTTAAAGAGCATATCTTTTCGTGTGTGTTTTTAGTAAAAGCAAAAGAAACACTCTTTACAGGAGCAGATGGATCATCGGCGATGTTTTCTGTTAAATAAATGAATAAATTATTTAATTGAATTTCCGATCTCTGAGCAAGGCAACAAAACAATAAACAAGCATAATGACTCATTTTTTGAAATTATTATATTAATACCTATGGTGTTTGTGGAAGAAATGTTACTGCTGGTACTAGGGCGATGCTCATGGTGCAAAGGACTACCCGTGCTAATGCTTCCTTTTTCTAAAGAGCCTACGAAAGAACCAGATATAATAAGAAATTTTCATTTTTTTATTAAATTTTTAGCGTACGTATATTTTTGGCGAAGAAAAATAAGTTTTTAAGAGTAGGCCTACGGCCATTCTTACCTGTTTCTTTTTTAAAATAATCATCAATAAATCGACGTTTCATTTTTTTCTTCTTATAACTGTTAATCAACTACACTAAATAGTCTGTAGTCCTTTATATTTAACTTTTACAAATATATAGTTTAACAATATGCAAATTATTTAATCAAAATTTTTTTTAGGCTATATAGTAGATTTGTTATTTACTATTTGAAGGAAATAAATATTTTTAATTTTCTTTATTTTAATTTTTTTTTTTCCAAGGCATAAAGTCTCAAGTTTTCATGTTATCTAAATTTTATTATTTTAATTCCATATAAAATGTATTTAGAATTTAGAAATACAATAGGTCTATATAAAATAAAAAAAAATTTCTTACTTTTTTAATTTTTTTTAAATTTAAATAAAAAAAATTTTAAAATATATCATTTTTAAAACTAAATGAAATAAAAGAAGAAATTTTGCCCCCCCCCCCCTGCCCCCCCTGTAGGATGCCAGGGGGGGGCAATGTACCCGTGCCCCCCCAGTTCCGGCGCCTATGATTGCAAGGGTATTGAGACTAAAGCCCGGTAGTTAGGCAGCCCAAATGGCACATGCTACTTAAGGGGGTTCAGGAGCGACGTCTAAACGTACTTTAAAAAAAACTAGACTATTATAAGGAATTTTTCAATGCGGTTTTTTTTGAAATGAATTAAATTCATAAGAGATTATTGGGACATTGAGCTATAATTTTTTTAATGACTTATTAAAAAATTATCCTAATTAATTCTTTTGTTATCAAGCAAATACAAAAAAACAATCTGTCCCAATAATCTTTAATTTTGTTTTAAATTTAAAAATGAATTTATTGTTATTATTAATCACATATTAATTAAGAAATTTTTAAAATAAGCTTAGATGATTTATTTAAAAACCAACTGTCAAATTAGTTCAGCATTCTTGCAATAGATGGCAGGCTAGTCTAACAGCCGATATAGTATTAGTTATATCTGGCCTATATTTATATATTTTTATGCTTTTATAAAAGATATATAATAACATTTATAAAGTATTTATTGTTAAAAGATCAATGAAAATCAACCAAATGCATTAAATATTATTAGCTTCCATTCTGACATCTCTTGGCAAATTTTTGAATTACTTGATTTTTTGGGCATACTTTTTATGACACATAACGCCATCTTAGCGGGAAAAACATGCGTAACACCTTCACTCCCGAGGCCCCTTAAGGTTTCTTGTCTGTGTGAGAAATACCTAGAGCAGACAAGAAAGCTTTAGAGTAGGTGTGCCATTTGGGCTGCCTAACTACCGGGCTTTAGTCTCAATAATATTGCAGAGGGATGGAAAAGTCAACTCTGACTTTAATCAAGAATCGATCTTTTCCTGAAAATAATCGACATTTTAGAATAGATTTGAAACTCTTTCAAGTCGATTAGAATCGATTCTCACTGGTCGACTTCGGCTTTCCAAAAACGGGTTAATCTGACTTATTCATATTAGTCAATTTCCATTACACGAGTTTTCATAATAGAGTTTTATTTTTCTTGAAGCCCCTTAATATTTCGGGCAGCATATTTGCTCTGGTTGTTACTTTTGTCATCCTAGTGAAGACAGTTTGACCGAACCCATTAAAAAAAAAAATCCTGCCCCTTTGCTATGCGCTGATCCGGCACTAAAGTTACTTATAATTAACAGGAAAAAAAATTTTTTGTCTAAAATAACAAAATGAAAAGTTAATATTTGTTTTTTGTTAAATTAAAAATTTTTCAAATTCCTGACAGATTAATTAACAACAAAAAAATATTTTTTTTCCTTTTTTTTAAATATATATATAGGGAATTCATAGAATTAAATAAAAGAATTTAAATGAAAAAATTGTAAACATTTAATTTATAAACATCTGTTGGTTGTTTGGTATTTTTTTATTTTATTTTTAATCGAATAATTTTAAAATGAATATTGGAAAGTGAATGAATTCTCTGTCACTGCGTTTGTATGTGTGTGTGAGTGTGTTGCATGCCAATTTGAAATGAGAAAGGAAATAAATATATAAATGGTTTCCATTAAACTGATTAATTAAATATTTAAAGATTTAAAATGATTAATTATTGCATTTTGATCAAACAACAACAACAACAACAACAAAATTATACGCCTAGAGAGAGAGGGGGAATATTTATCATCCTAATCATTTGCGTTTTATTTATTAAATACTTTATTATACAAAATTCTCAAATTAATAGATTTCTAATTAAATTCCAGAGGTTTTAAAATAAATACTAACTTTTCTGATTTTTGCGTTATTTTTTTTTTTTTTTTTTTTTTTTGCAAAAATTGCAAGTTTTATTAAGACACGAATTGATTCCTTCTTATAAATCTTAGACATAGGCTTGGGTATGAACAAAAAAAAAAAATCTGGTGTCATTAGTCACACCAGAATTTTTTTTTAATTTCGGTAATTTAAAAGCGCATTCTGTATTTGTTTGCCAGAATATAAATACACATCAAATTTTTAAGTATTAATTTTTAAAATTTTACATTAAAAATAATTTTTTTTGCGAAAAAAAGGTATTTTTTCGAATCTCGGGGGGTAATTACCCCCTTTACCCCCCTTGTATCCGCCCTTGCGCGCACCTTAAGAGGAAACAAAGTTGACGCGCAGCGCATTTTCTCTAAATATTGTGCACTATTAGGGCTACAAAATAAATAAATATAAGATTGTGTCACGGGCTGAAATTACTCATCATCCAAACAATCACATCACCGTCATGATTGTAATAAAACACCTCTGGAATTCCAAAAGCGGAGCAAAGGGCTTTTATACATTTTGTTACTAACCCTTGCTTTTATAAAGTAAACAAATCCCAAAGACTTTTTGAATCTAGTGTAGTATAATAAATTTTTTGTTCCTTAGTAAGGTCCAGTAGACAACATCAACAACAACAACAACAACAAACAAAACATAATAAAGCTCTCCTGCTAATTGCGAATTCGTTTGAAACAGACATAGTAAAATATTTATGTTTGTATTTTCACAAATAAAATGTAATTTATTACCGTGCAATGATGTTTTATCTTATGCCAAAGGCGAAATTATAACGGAGAGGATTTTAAATACATTTCGCATTGTTTTAATATGCATAAACATTTCTCTCTTTTGAAATTAAAGCGAGGCAATGTTCAAATATGAATGAGGCCAATTAGAATAAGTTAAACAAACCTTTTATAACTAAATAAAAACACTAGCGATTAAAGTTAAGACCAAAAGATTTTGACAATTTCTATTCTATTATTGTCAAGTTTCTCTCTCTCTGGATAACTTTTGTTTTTCATTCATTCATTCATTATTTAATTGAAAAAAAAAAATGGAATTAGTCTTCAATCAGAAAAAAAAAGAGAATTAACGTGCGGAGAGGATGGGGTGATGAGATTTAATATTTCGTTCCATGTTTAATTAATTCGCTAACTCCGTTCTTGATAAAATGTTATTTATTAATTTCAAATTTAAATAATTATAGCAAAAAGCTGCTCTGGGTCAAATGACATAGTATAAAAATATGATTAAATATTTATTAATTCATACACCCGAAAAAATAAGGTTGTGCTGCCGGGAGTCGAACCACGGATCCCCTTTGTACTCAGAGTGCCCTACCACTGGACCACAGGTTCGACTCTCGGCAGCACAAGTGCTGTGGTCCAGGGGTAGGGCACTCTGAGTACAAATCGGAGGATCCGTGGTTCGACTCCCGGCAGCACAACCTTATTTTTTCGGGTGTATATATTTAATTGTATAAATTTCGCGGCTCACATACGCGATATATATAATATCTTAAATATCATATATAATTTCTTATTTATAAAAATATTCAAAATTTTCAAATTTTTAGTAGATATGATATAATTCAAAGTGATTTACTTATAAATCAATGAAATCTTGCAAAAGGCGCTCGAAAAGTCGATTTGCGATTTTGGAATCGACTTGATATTTTTCGATTCTCGAAATAGATTATCATCATTTCTGAAATTCGACTCTTTTCAAGTCTACTTTTTAAGAACTCATTAACTCGTGATTAGGGGATTACTCAATAAATATCTATATATAATAATTACGGAGTGTCCGTCTGTCCGTCTGTCTGTCTGTCCGTCTGTCCGTCTGTCCGTCTGTCACGCTCTGTTTGACCAACTTCCCATTGGAATTTTGAAACGAAATTTTGCAGTCTTATAGAGGACGTTATAGAGAGTCCCGGAAAAATACTCGGGTCCCGAAATTCCTATAACTTTTTTAGTTATTAATTCTTAAAGTTACGATTTCTCCCATAGGAAATGTATAGAGAAATATTCAAGTATTCTTTGAAGTTGTGTATTCTATGAAGGTAAACAAATCCTCAAGCAGGCACTGGATTGGAATACGTAGTAATAATAATTTTCTGCCCTCGGGGCATGGCGTAGAGGTTAGCGTGCTAACCTCATATACCAAACGTCGCGGGTTCGGACCCCAGGCAGTCCGATGATTTTATTTAAGCCAATTGGATACCAAATGGCTTAAATAAGAATGCCTGGACCCCTATATGTATATTTATCAATAACGGTTATCGTCTAAAGTCTTAAATGGCCTGAGTTGCCGAAAAGACTGTATGAATGTGTGTGTGAGTGTGAGTGTGAATGAGAAATGTTAGCAGAGATAGGAAGTTTGAGGCTTGTAATAAAATAAAACATGAAAATATATATATAAAGGAATAGATGATTTATTATTAACTGTGCATTTAGTTTTTAAATATAAAAAAATAGAGAGTTATGTTAGTAACGACAAAAAGGTAGGTAGTTAAGGTGGCTTCAATATCCACCGCGCCAATATTCAACACGCCGCCTCAAGCGAAAACTTCTTTCTTGAATAATCCTATTCTTGAAGTACACCACTCGTGCTTTTGTTTAGGTAAAGGCTTGGTTAAAATATCGGCTATCATTTCTTCAGTCTTCATATACTTGATGACTATTTCTTTCTTCTGTTCCATTTCCCTGATGAAATGATATCGTATGTCGATGTGCTTCGTCCTTTGATTAAAAATGGGACTCTTGACTAAACTCTTGGCACCTTGATTATCATTATAAATAGTCAAAGCTTCTTCTTGCTTAATCCCTAATTCTTCTAATAATCTTCTAAGGTAGACAGCTTCCTTAGTAGCTTCAGTTAAACTTAAGTATTCAGCTTCTGTGCTGGAGAGTGCTACTGTCTTCTGTTTCTTACTTTGCCAAGTTAGTGCTCCATTGCACATCATAAATGAAAAGCCGCTGTACGATCTTCTATCTTCGCCACAATTGCCCCAATCCGCGTCCGCATACGCCTTAAGTTGTTCACCAGATCGTTTGTATGTGAGCTTGAGGTCACTTGTTCCACGGAGATATCTCAAAATCCTCTTAGCAGCCTTCCAATGTTCTTCAGTATAATTAGAATTAAACTGACTAAGATAATTTACAGCATATGTTATATCAGGTCGAGTTCCAATCGCAAGATACATCACAGATCCTATTAGAGATCTAAAAGGAAAATTCTTCATTTCTTCATTTGAAGTTTCATTTTTCTTGATAAATTTTAAATTACGTTCCATTGGAGTCGACACTGGTTTACTATCATTCATTTTGAATCTTTCTAAAACTTCTTCTAAATATTTATTTTGAGACATTTCTAAAATTCCTTTTTCTTTATCATATTCAAATTTGATGCCGAGACAATAATGTAGGCGCCCCAAATCCTTCATTTTAAATTCTTTTGTTAAATCTTCTTTCAATTTTCTCATTTTTAGAGAATTATTCGAGGCGATAATTAAATCGTCTACATAAACAATTACAATAATCATGTCTCTTCCAGATTTAGATGTATATATACATGGATCAACTTTTGTAGGATTTAATCCTAAATTTCTTAATTTGTCGTGCAATCTTATATACCACTGACGACCGGCCTGTTTTAAGCCATAAAGTGATTTTTGTAATTTGCAAATTTCCTTTCCGGATTCTAAATCGTTCAACATCTTGATAGCTAAATTCTTTATCTCTCCATCTTCTGTTAAAATAATATCTTCTAGTATCTCTTCAAGATTATCCGGTTTTTGCATAAATATAGATTCTTCCAAATTTCCATTCAAGTAGGCTGTTTCCACATCCAGCTGGTGAATGTCCATTTTTTGTTCAAGTGCGACTGCCAATGCTGTTCGAATGGAGCTCAGGCGCGCCACAGGAGCATAAGTTTCGCTGTAATCAACTTCGGCCCGTTGATTAAAACCTTTGGCGACGAGACGAGCTTTCCGACGCTCCAAACTTCCATCTGCACAATATTTATTTGTAAGCACGAATCTTGATCCTATCACGTTTTGTTCGCTTGAACGTTCCACGAGTTTCCAGGTTCGATTCTTTAAAAGAGAGAGAATTTCTCTTTTCATCGCTTTATTCCAGTCTTCTCTATCGGGACTTGAAATGGCTTCAGAGAAGTTAATTTCGGTTGCATTCATGGCAGACTGAATTTCTGAATCATCTGTGTTATCACTTTCATCTTCTTTAATATTTGTTTCAGGAGAAAAATTGTTAATTTCATCTTCTTGAGTTGCAGTACTGGTTTGTGTTTGATATATTTTTCTTGGTCGACCCCTTTTTCCAGTTTTTAATAACTTAGGTCTTCCTAATCCACGAACTAGTTTCCTGTCCTCTTCATCTTCTTCCTCATCTTCTGAGTCATCATCTTGAGAATTTTCTTCTTCATCTTCAATTTCACTTGAAACAAGTTTTTTTTCTTCTTTTCTTGAAAATTCAATATAATCTTTATTTAATAATTCTAAATCTTCTTTAGTATATTCATTCCCATTTGAAGAATTTAATTTATTTAAAAATTTTAAATCTCTCGTTGAATAAAATTTCCTTTCATCAACGCTCCATACTTTATAAGCTTTAGATTGATCGGAATATCCAATAAAAATACATTTTTGAGATCGAGGTTGAAATTTTCCTCTTTGTGGTTTATTTAACATATACGCCCTTTCTCCAAATGTTCTGAAGTACGAAACATTAAGCTTCTTTTCCTTCCACAGTACATATGGTATTTTACCCTCAATTCCCGCAGAGGGACACCGATTTCTTACATGACAGGCAGTTGAAATTGCTTCGGCCCAAAATGTAGGTGGAAGTCCAGATTCGATCAACATACATCTCGCCATGTCAAGTAGTGTGCGATTCATCCTCTCGGCGATCCCGTTCTGCTGAGGTGTATAAGGCACCGATAATCTTCTTTTAATTCCTGATCTGATAAGAAAATCATCAAATTTATTATTACAAAATTCCTTTCCATTGTCAGACTGTAGAAATTTAATTTTCATTCCCTTTTGATTTTCAACTTCATTTTTATATTCTTTAAAAAATTTTAGGGCTTCTTCCTTCGACTTTAAAAAGCGAACCTCACACCATCTTGTCGCATCATCGATAAATGTCATGAAATATTTAGAACCACCTAAGGATTGTGTTCTAAATGGACCGCATAAATCAGTATGTATAATTTCTAGAGGAAGACTTTTATGATTTGACTGCTTAGGAAATGGTGATTGTGACATTTTACCTTGAAGGCAGGTTTGGCACGTCGACATTTTTTTTTTTAATATTGAATTTTACTCCAAAAATATCCTCTGAATTTGCTATTTTCTTGAGATCATTTTCATTTAAATGTCCATATCGCCGATGCCACATATTTAAATTTGAAGTTGAATTTTCTTCTGACAAAATATTTGAATTTTCACCTACTTCATCAATATAATACAATCCGTCGTTTCGATCAGCTGTTGCCTTCACTTTTCCTTTTTTATCCAAAATAAGAGCTCGATCCTTTTCAAAGTGAACGGAATATCCATTATCAGTAATTTTTGCTACTGATAGCAAATCGGTCCTTAGATCTGGAACATAAAGTGTGTTTTTAAGTTCACACTCACCTTCTTTTAATAAAATTTTAACGGATCCTTTAGCTTCAACATTAGTCGTCGAATTATTCGCTAAATTTAATGTCTTATTTGAACATTCTTGAAAGTGTGAAAATTTTTCATTGTTCTGGCACATATGAGCTGAACTGCCGCTATCGAGACACCATTTATTTGAAACAGGCTTTATATTTGTAGACATACATGTTGCCAGCCAGGAAGTGTCTTCTGCTTTTCCAGCCTTTTGTGGCTTTTTCATGCACTCTGATACCTTATGTCCGGGAATTTTACATCTACGGCACCTATATTTAAATTTTTCCTTTGTTTCTGAAACATTAAATTTTTCACGATCATTTTTAGTTTTAGAAAAATTTTTATATTTACCATTTCTTAGAATTAATGCATTTTGATCCGATTCTCTCTTTTTATCTTTCCTGGAATCGTATTCTTCAATGATTTTTATTTTTAGCGATTCTGGGGAAGGAAGATCATCCCGTGATTCAATTGCACATCGAAAGTTTTCATATTCTTCAGGTAAACTATAAAGTAACATAATTGTAAGTAAATCTTCATTGATGTCGACCTCCATGTCGGAAAGCTTGTCGACACAATCAAAAAATCTTGATAAATGATCTCGAACATCCTCTTCGGATTTCATTTTTGTTAACATTAATCTTTTCAAAAGTGATGCCTTTCGGGCAGGGCCTTTAGATTGGTAAATTTTATGCAATCTTTCCCATACTCCATTTGAAGTATCAATGCCTTTAATTTGTTTTAATTCTGAAGGATTAATAGATAAAATAAGATCTGACCTTGCTTTTCTATCGAAGGTTTCCCATTCCTTTATTGCTTCTGCTTTAGCAGTAATATCAGGTCTCTTTTTCGTGCCGTTGACATATTCCCAGGTATCATTTTTTATTAAAAGGGCCTCAACTTGAAGACGCCATGTATCGTAGTTATCACGACCGAGTGGCTCGATTCGTATAGTGTTATTCATTTTTCCAAAATTTTCTGTCACTTGTTTCCGAATCAATTTATATAAAATTATTCTTCAATAAATAAATTTCTTCAATAATCACTCCACTGGGCCCATAACCATTGTTAGCAGAGATAGGAAGTTTGAGGCTTGTAATAAAATAAAACATGAAAATATATATATAAAGGAATAGATGATTTATTATTAACTGTGCATTTAGTTTTTAAATATAAAAAAATAGAGAGTTATGTTAGTAACGACAAAAAGGTAGGTAGTTAAGGTGGCTTCAATATCCACCGCGCCAATATTCAACAAGAAAAAGTGTGAATGTTTTTTTAAAAAAAAAAAAAAAAAAAATAATAATTTTCTTTGCCGATGGCCAAGGGCTAAAGGCTTGAACAATAAAAAAAAAAAAAAATAATAATAATTTTCTTTGCCCTCGGGGCTTGGTGTAGAGGTTAGCGTGCTAACCTCGTATACCAAACGTCGCGGGTTCGGACCCCAGGCAGTCTGATGAATTTATTTAAGCCACTTGGATACCAAATAAAAATTTGTTATCTTTACATTAATAAATAATCTTAGTTAATTATAAAATACCCCAATTTGTATGTTTTTAACCAACCAACCAGAAAGCTTTCTATTCTTATTAGAAAGTTTTCTGGACTAGAAATCTTAATTTAAATTCACATTTTTTTTTTCTTTTAACTTTTCCAACTCTCTTGTCTTCTTTCTCTCTCTCTCTCTCTCTCTTTCTCTTTGCTTGATACATTGTACAATATTTCTTTCTTTCTTTTCCTCTTCCATTCTTTTTTTTTTCTTTCTTTACGTTCTAAGCGTAATAATAAATATATAAAAGTAAATGTAATTTTGTCTTGAATTTGATGAAAAAAAGGGAAAGAAAGAAAAAAAATAAGAGAGAAAAAAAAAAAAACTAAACTGCGTATTTGAGCCGTTGGATAAAATAAAAGAAATTTTTAATTTTGAATAGCAAATAAGATTCAAAATAATAATAATAAATATTATATAAAGAAAATGAGAAAAGATTTTGATGAATAATCCATAGGACAAAAAATGAATCATGAATATTTAATAAGTTTTTTTTTTTTTTTTTTAAATTAAAGTTAATATACTCTCTTAGAGATTAAAGGCGAAACTATCTGATGTGGGTGTCTATTTACATCAAAATAATCGTTTAAGTCTTCAAAGAAAATATTTTATCAATGATTTTTTCGAAAGCACTTTTCGTGGTTTTTTTTTTTTTTTGATGAATTTAATAAATAAATAAATAGAAGCCTACATGATTTTATAAGGAATAATGTGGGTGTTTAGAAAACGTGGTCTTTTTAAAAAAACAATGCTTTTAAAGCTTTTTATTAGAAATGCCTGAACCCACAATTTATATATTAATCACAACGGTTATCGTCTAAAGTCTTAAATGGCCTGAGTTGCCGAAAAGACTGACAAGGGAGACGGCCAAGTAGAGCATATCACGGATTCGTTTGAAAAAAATTGAGGGTGATACTTTGGAGTCAAAAAAATGTTCCCGTGT